>BPTQ01000009.1:14267419-14362271 GCA_019973895.1 Chrysanthemum seticuspe
AACCAATAATCCCAAGTGAATAAATCACCTCTACAAGACAAACGCACAAGCGAGCGGAGAAGCTTTGTAGGTCAGCGCGAAGCTTATTAAAAACCCGCTTCTTTTCAGCCGCAATTTAATGTCAGGCCGTCCTTATACCCACCACACAGTTTGTTTATCCGATAGAAATAAATAAATTCACAAGCGACACAAAGGCAAGTTTTTTATCTTTAGTTCGGGAACTTATAATGATAACACCTCCGTTGAGAATGTTATATAATTGGTGTCTTCTATTTATTAGCAAAAACACAAGAGAAAATTTTTTGTATTTTTAATCTGATATATATATACAAAAGAAAAAGGAAAATATTTTTTACTTTTTTATTTTATAGAAAAATAGTAACTTCACGAATGAAGGATCTCGAGTCACTAATCGTCAAACCTCAAACGATATTGTCGTGACACAACCTCCCCGGCAGCGGCGCCAAAATTTGATTCACAATGAACGACCCGTCAAGTTATCTCACACAAGCTAGCCACTTGTGAATGACTAACCGTAAGAAACTTAAAACGGTTCAGACACTGATTCGCTGATAATGAAGGCTTAAGGGTATGTGTGTGGATAAAACCTCAATATCGATATAAAAAATAATCACGAAGATAGATTCAAATTCCTTTAGGAAAAAGAATAATAAATCAAATCCCGTGTGTGATCGTTGAAACGGATTAGTCAACCCGAATCGTTTCCCAACGAGGCGTGAATTGCCAACGTCGTTTTTGGTTTGGAATTTAATGCTCGATGATTTGAATTAATGATTTGATTTGAATTTTATTTAAACTACGGGAATAGGGAAAGTAAGTAAGGGAATCTATTCTACGGGAAATCCTAAGTGCGAAATAAACTAAAATGTAATTAATAAAACGTAATCAAAATGCAACTACGTCTAAATTATATCCTAAAAATGCCTAAAATTACGTTTACTCTAGAAATGATATTAGAAAACTATTTAAGAATTAAAACTATTTTTTTATATTTTTCTGGATTTTTTAGAATTAAAAACTAATTTTTAACTATTAAACCTAAATTAAAATACTAAAAATTATGAAATTAAAAGAGAAAAATATGAAACTATTTTTATAAAATCTAAAATACCATAAGAGACTTTTCAAAACTATTTTTTTATTTTTCTGATTATTTTTCTATTTTCTACAAATTTAAAACTATTTAAATCTAATTAATATTGTGAAAAAATAGCAAATAAAAGGGAAAAAATAAGGAAAAATATTTTTTAGGCTTTTTATGTTTTTCTTAAACTGAGAAAATTGAAAAATTATTTTTTTGGAACTTTTTCTTAATTATTTGCAATAAAAACTATTTAAAAATGACTAAAAACTATTTTAAATTGAGAAAAATAGCAAACAATGACCAAAAATTATGAAAAACTCAGAAAAATTCTAAAATATTAATCTAATTCTATGAAAAATATCAAATATGATGATAATGTGTGAAAAATAAGAGTTGCAGTGTTAACTTGATGCAAATAAGCACTTAAGATAAGCTAATGAGTGAAACAAGCAACCACACTGCAACTGAAGCTAGATTATGCTAGAATAAGCTAATTGCAACTAATTACACCTAATCCTAACAAGCCACAAGCCCTAACTAATGATCTATGCAAACTGCCTAGTTAAGCAAAACAGTTTCTAATCCCTACTTTTGAGCTTAACCACAAGCTTTTCAGAAGATCTAAGGTGCAATCCAGATAAGCAGTCCTTAAGACCACCTAGCAAGCTATAACTAAGACAAATCTCAGGCTCTAACTCTTTGAAATGAGTCCAATGCAAAGTCTGCAAGATTGCCTGATTCACACTCAGTTCTGCTGAGTGTGAACAGGGCAAAATAAGCTAAAATGAACAGCTGATTTGAAGCTTAAAATGACTTGAACAGATTTCACAAAAAGTTGTTTTCAATTATAGACCAACTTAACTATGTTTACCCAAAATTTCAATTACTATAACTCAGAATTGAATCAGTAATTCATCATCAAATTTTGGTACAAAACTGATTTTAACACTTTTTGACTTTAATGACAGTTTTGTAACTTTGACTTTTGTGAGTTTAAAAGCTAAATCATGAACTGATAATGATGTTAAAAGACTAATGATGATGAAAACAAGCTAGATCTACTTATTTTAAAGCCAATATGCAAATATTAAACTACTGATTTTAACAGAAGTGTAAATAAGATCAGATACAAATTGATTTTGACTATTTGTGAATAACTGCTATAAACTCAATCCTAAATGACTATCTAAAACCTAAATGAACATGTAACAACTACAAAGACTTAATCAACTAGCCTCTACCACAGATTTAATAGCAATACCAAACACTAGTTAATGACAGTTATGCAATCTATAAACTACCACTTATGAATCAAACTTAATAGCAACTAAATACTATGATCTATCAATTATAACTAGGCTACTGAGTGCAATCAAATCAATATAAGTTAACAGAATAAGGCTAAGCTAATTATGCAAATCAACAGAAACCAAAAGAACAGATCCTGAAACTTACAAACATCCAGCTCATTTGCAGCTTATCTCAGTTCCAAAACAACACTAAACTAATCATATCCAACCCAAATTCCAATCTGCATAACCCAATTCAGATCCAAAACCAGCAATCCAATTCCAATTCTGCATCAGTTGACTTATGTTGACTAGATGTGAAATTTGTTTGAGAATTGAGATTAAGCACACATTAACCTTCAATGAGCTATGAAGAAGCTTGAAAAGGTTTTAGAAACAGTAGTAGAGCTTTATTAAGGAGATTGAGAGTATTTTTTATTTTCCAAATATTTTTCTTATTTTTATGATTTTTCTATTTTTGAGAAATTTAAGTTCTAAAAAGCATTAACTGAATATCAAAATGGATTTGAGATTTAATGAAACAGTAATCAAAACTGAATTAACACAAAACTAAACAAATTTTATAAATGAGAATTTTGATTACAAATAGTGAAATACGAAATTTAACTAAAACATTGAAAATGAAAATACAAAGATTACTCTCTACTCTCTACTAAACTACTTTATCTCTCTAGAAAACTACCTTTTCATCTGTGAATACAAAGGGCTTTATATAGCTGAGCTTGAGGGTCTTGGGAAGGATCTAGAAATTGTCATTTGTGCTTCTTTGAGTCATTTGTAGCCCTTTGATCAAATCCCACGTATCTCCACTGATATCAACCCTTAGATCACTATTGCCACGTTATTTCCACCAATCAGAGAGCAGCGTGTGGCATTGAGCACACGGATAGCTGACCTGGCAACCCCATGTGTCAGTGTGTGTCATAATGTGTCAGGGAAAGTACACAATTGCCCTTAATTGTGGTAATTTTGCCAAATTGACACGGGGTAAAACTAGGGTTCTTATTGTTTCCAGATTTGGGGTAAAAAAAACGCGCGGGTGAGATTTGTTTATAATTGTTTGACCGGTTTTAATGACTTGACCGGGTCAAAAGGGCGGGTTGAGTATCTAAAAGGGTACCGGGTTGGTTTGTTTGGATATTGGGCTTAAACCGGGTTTTGTGGAGTTGGGCCATGAGTTTGGTTTTTGGATTTTGGACTTGGATTTAATTTGTAACTATTAAGTATACCAAGGACCAAATGTGTAAAAACTGAAACTTTAGGGACCAAACTGTACTTTCTGAAAATCTTTATCAAGGGCCTTTCTTGTCATTAACAAATAATCCAAGGGTGAAATTTGCAACTTCTGAAACTTGAGGGGTCATTTCTGCCAAATACTCAAAGATCAGGGACTAATCTTGACATTTCTACAAACTTGATTAAAACTTCAAAAATCATCCTCAGAGAATAAAATCTTCCAAAATGCACAATCCCGACCTTCCGGCTCAGCTCAAACTCTCTTGATTTCTCGTGCTCGGATTTACGTCTGATTTGGTTTCTTTTTGTGTGTTTTTACATATCCGTACCTGCACAAGCACAAACTCAAGAAAACCACAAATATTAGCAATAAACGGCTCTTATCTTGGTTGTTTTGGGTCAGTTTTGATAATGAAAAAGTATGTGTTTAAGCACATATCAACCATCATCTTGGTCCATAGCAAAACTACTATCACTAAACCCCACTAACTCCTTGGTTTTCTCTTGGTTATATCGCACTCCAAAATTTAAACTACCTTGGATATACCTTAGTATTTGTTTCACAGCTGCCATATGTGATTCTTTTGGTTCTTGCATGTAACGACTAACCAAACCAACCGAATAAGATAAATCAGGTCGAGTGTGTAGTAAATACCTTAGACAGCCAACTCGTCGTCTATACAAAGTTGTATCAACTGGTTTTCCTTCCTTGTCCATGCTTAACTTCATTCCAGGTTCTAATGGACATTGAGTAGAATTCGCTTCATGCATCCCAGCATCTTTCAAGATCTTCTTTGCATAGCTTTCTTGACTTATTGAGATACTCGAATCCTCTTGCTTTACTTCAATGCCAAGATAATAGCTTAACTTTCCCAAGTCACTCATATCGAACCTTTCTTGAA
The DNA here is from genome assembly GCA_019973895.1 of Chrysanthemum seticuspe. Lineage (NCBI taxonomy): Eukaryota > Viridiplantae > Streptophyta > Magnoliopsida > Asterales > Asteraceae > Chrysanthemum > Chrysanthemum seticuspe. Next base: position 14,271,973 of record BPTQ01000009.1, read on the forward strand.
TTTGTCTCTTAAATTCACCAATTTCGCCAAGCTTTGAACCGGTTACTAAGAGATCATCTACATAGACCGCAATAATCAAGATTGACTTGTTTGTCTTCTTCACATACACCGCTTGTTCGTGTTGGCATCGTTTGAAAGACATTTGCTTGAGTTCTCTATCAAGTTTTGTATTCCACGCCCTTGGGGCTTGTTTAAGTCCATAAAGCGCCTTTTTAAACTTGTAGATCTTCCTTTCTTCTCCTTTCTTCACGAACCCCTCCGGTTGTGTAACAAACACTCGCTCTTTCAGTTCTCCATGTAAAAACGCTGACTTTACATCCAGATGATGTAGCTCCCATGCTTCTTTTGCGGCCAATGAGATCAATAAACGCACCGTTTCAATCCATGCTACGGGCGCAAATACCTCGTCATAGTCAATTCCTTCCTTTTGAGCATAACCCTTTGCTACTAACCGAGCTTTAAACTTATTAATTGAACCATCCGGATTTCTCTTAATTTTGAACACCCACTTTAATCCAATGGGATTAACATTAACCGGAGCTTCAACTAATTCCCATGAATCATTCTTCTCGATAGACTCAATCTCTTGCTTCATAGCAACCATCCACTTGCTTGAAACTTTTGCTTCTTGAAACGTTCTTGGTTCATCATCTTCAATCAAAAGTAGATTTTGATCTTCATTAGCAACTGAGGTTCTTGAACTAGACCCCATAATAAAGTCATTAAATCTAGTTGGCTTAGTTGAAACCCTTGAAGAACGCCTCATAATTGGTTGAGTTTCCGTCACAGGATTAAGGTCATTACCCGCCTCGATTTGAGCTTCTTGTTCGGTATTGACCGGTTGATTTTCATCAACATCATGATGATTTTCAGCCTCTTGATCTTCTGCCTCAACTTCATCGGTCACACCTGGGTTAACAAATCCACAACCCGTATCAATAGAACCGTGCCATTCTATGATAAACATACCTGGGTTTAGCTCGTGTGTTTCGCTTCCAGCAACATACTTCCAGCCAAGTTCCTCATTAAACTCCGCATCACGACATACTACTATCTTCTTTAGTTTTGGATTGAACAGTCGAAAACCTTTTGTACCTGGCTCGTTTCCGATGTAAATGAGTCGTGTTGACCTGTCATCTAACTTATGTAAATATGGCCTTGTTCCCGTTGCATAAGCCACACATCCAAATACCCGCAAACCCTCCAAGTTAGGCTTTTTTCCTTTGGAAGCCTCGTATGGAGTTTGATTAACTAGAGCTCGAGTTGAAACTCTATTAATCAAGAATGTGGCGTGTCTAACTCCTTCAGCCCACATGTAGTTTGGTACATCTCGTGCTTTCAAGATGCTTCTAGTCATTCCCATAAGAGTACGGTTTTGCCTTTCCACGACTCCATTTTGTTGCGGTGTGTAGGGAGCGGTTAGATGTCTTGTTATACCCTCGTTTTCACAAAAGTTGGTAAATTCTTTTGAAGTGAACTCACCTCCTCTATCGGTCCTTAGGGTTATAATCTTGCTTCCCGACTTCTTCTCAACTAAAGCTTTGAACTTTTTGAAATATTCAAATGCCTCACCTTTTTCCTTCAAGGTAAAAGTCCACATAAACCGTGAGAAGTCATCAATAAGAACAAATATGTACCTGTTTCGTGCTATGGATGGTGGAGAAATTGGTCCACATAGGTCGGCATGTATAAGTTGAAGAGGATGTGTTGCCTTAAATTTTGCAGCTTTAGGAAACGCCTTCTTGGTTTGTTTTCCTACCAAACAAGATTCACACAACTTGTTCTCTTGATGAATTATTGGCAACTTTTCAACCATGCCCTTCCTTGCCATTAATTCCATCGTCTCGAATTTAATGTGACCCATCCTAGCATGCCATAACCAAGCATCATCTTCCATCTTTGCTTTGAGACACACCGGACTTCCAACTTGGAGCTTAATCTTGTAAAGTCTATTACTTGTTCTAGGAACCTTCATCAAAAGCTTGCCATCTGAGTCACGCATAGTAAGAAGGTTACCTTTCATACGAATGTCACATCCGCCTTCGGTAGCTTGCCCAAGACTAATTATGTTGCTTTTTAGCTCGGGTAGGTAATAGACTCCAGTGATTAACCGTTGCTCTCCCGTTTTCCCTTCAATGATTATCGAACCCTTCCCTTTTATCTCGATGTAGGAGTTATCACCAAACTTCACTCTGCCGGAGATATTCTCATTCAACTCCGAAAAGTATTCTCGGATCCCCATCATGTGATTACTTGCTCCATTATCCAAATACCAAGTGTCTTCCTCGTTTGGCTTAGTATTCAATTGGTTTGGGATAATCTTTTCTTCATTCAAGAAAACTACTTCTTGAACGCTTTTCATCATAAAAAGTGTTGGGTCATCATCATCCTCCGTTTTCAAAAGGTTTGATTCATGCTTTTGCTTCTGTTCACGTCGTTCAGGGCAGTTAGAAGCAAAGTGACCATATTCATCACATCTAAAGCATTGAATCTTTGAAAGGTCTCGACTTTTGTTCTTCTTTTGATCCGTATTGCTCCCGGAGTTGTTTTGGTTTCCACGGTTGCGGTTATTAGCTTGACCACTACCTCGAGATTTGTTTTGAGAAGAAAAGTTTTGACCTTTACCGTTGCCACCAGAGGAATTCCTTCCTCGACCTTTCTTATCATATCTTTCAGCCCTTCCGAACATCAACTTGCCTTGATCTTCAGAAGTGGTGTCAACACCCTTCATTCTTCCTTCAAAAGCTTTCAACCTTCCAATTGCTTCTTGAAAAGACATAGTATTCAAGTCAGCAAATTGTTCTATTGAGGCAACAATTGCAACATACCTATCCGGAACGGATGCAAGTAGCTTCTTAAAAAGTTTCTTGTCTTCATAAATTGTTCCCAAGCTATTTACTTCAGTTACAATTTTGCCCAACCTAGCCGCAAAGTCATCGATTGATTCGTTGACTTTCATCTTTAAAGATTCGAATTCCGTCTCCAAGGTTTGCAACCTTGCGTCTCGAACCCGATCAACACCCACATACCTGGTCTTCAAAGCTCCCAAGATTTCTTTGGCTGTGTTAAATTGTGAAACTTGAAAAACAAGTTCTTCTGGAATCGCCTGGAAAAGTAATGCAACTGCCATGTGATCTTGCTTAGCAACAACTTGTGTTCCTTCCCCTGGTTCCAGTGCATCGAGTATTCCATGGACTCGGAATACCGCTTTAACTCTTATTGCCCATATGTTATAGTTCGTGCTTGTTAACATTGGACATTGAAGAGCCGTTTTAGAGTGTTCAATAGGTGGTTGACTCGACTCGCCTTGCACCATCCTTCTTGAACGCCTTTTGTAAGTTACCGGTGTAGTTGGATTGACTTCCAGCCCTAGAACACGCTTGTTTTACTTCTTGCCTAAGTAAACCAAGTTAAAGTTTGAAACTTTATCGACTTCTTGGAAACCCTTTAGTCGACTTGACTGACTTGGAAACCCTTTAGTCGACTTGTGTTCTACTGATCTTGGAACCCTTTAGTCGACTGCTTGGAAACCCTTCTGTGATCGACTAAGCTTGGAACCCTTTAGTCGACTTGTTTGGAAACCCTTCAGTGATCGACTAAACTTGAACCTTGCTCTTGATACCAATTCAAGTCCACAAGTCTGAATCGAAGTTCACAACAGAAACGCAAAAAACAGTAACTGGATACTAGAATACGCTCACTAGTATTAATCAGAAAATATAAGCTCAAACAACTGATAGGTTTTTCATATATCCAACCACAAGCTCGGCTGGTATATATAGGTATTTAGAATATGCTTTCTAATCCTACTACAATTCTAATTAAGCAAAATAGTCCTTAACAAATAAGGAGTCCTAATTAGACTAGAATTGTAAACTTCCATATGCTTGGAAACTGTTTTGTCTTCCATCTGCTCGGTCAGACAATTTGCCAACAGGGTGGCTCGGATGAAGTACGAAAAACTCATTGGGTTTCTTGGGAGGTCGTTACTTCTCCTATCAAGGCGGGGGGTCTGGGTCTACACAAACTCCTTGATTCTAACTTAGCCCTTATGTCTAAATGGTTTTGGAGATATAGACTCGAGCCCGGGAGTCTATGGAGAAAGGTTATCGATGCTATTCACTATACTAGGAACAATTGGAGTCCCCTCCCGTGCAACAGGTATCTTACTAGTACGTGGTGCAACATTGCAAAATCTATTTCTAAAGTCAATGTGGCGGGGACGGAACTTGTCCAGTTGGTCCATGGTGAGTGTGGAAACGGGAAGGAGGTGAGATTTTGGTTGGATCCTTGGGTGACAAATAAGCCTCTTAAAGATGTATTTCCGGACCTCTTTAAACTCGACAGAAACAAGAGGAGCATGGTCAGTGACAAGTTTTGTACAACCAAGAACAAGTTCGTGGTATTAGAAGATGGGCCATCGAGGGCTGGGCCTGCTCTCGGTGCCTCTAACATGGCTGGGCTTGAACAATTATTGGACGGGGTGAGGCTAACAGTTAACGGTGATAAGTGGAAATGGCTGGGAAGAGATGGAAATGCTTTTAGTGTTCGGGGGGTAAAGGAGTTTCTCAACAGCGATCGTGATTATAGCGGAAGGTTTGTTTTTTCTTGGGCCAAATGGGTTCCTAGCAAATGTAATATCTTTATGTGGCGTCTCGGGCTCGACAGGCTGCCGACTTGCGAGGCTCTTAGAAGAAGGAATTGTCTCCGAGGTTCTGAGCTTTGCGAGCTTTGCGGGAAGGAGGAGGAAACTGCCGAGCACCTCTTCTGCGCGTGCGAGATGGCCATGGAAATTTGGTACCTAGTAAGTAAGTGGTGCAAATGCCCTCTGGCTTTTTTATTCTCCATCAAGGATATCTTCGAGCTGCACAAATGGGGAGATCTTGGAAGGAGGAAGAGAAAGGTGTTAAAAGGGATTTCGATTATAACTTGTTGGATCATTTGGAAGGCAAGGAACTAAAAGAAGTTCGAGAATGGAAAGACGGACACCCGGACCATATTGCTCGATATTATGTCATTTAGTTTTTATTGTTATAAGAATAGACAAGGTAGTTTATCTTTGACGTGGGAGGACTGTCGGAAATTTGAGTTTATGTAAATATGTAAATATCTTTGTTTTTTTGGTTGCCGTACTACTAGTTGGTAGTTCCCTTGGCGTGTGTTAATGAAAGTCAATGTTCAAAAAAAAAGAAGAAGATTTGGGAGATAGGGAAGACTAGCATAACCTATAATTGAGGGGATAATGGTCCAAGATGTAAGCAACTTGACATGCACCTTCCTTTTGTGTGTCCCTTACTACTTTTAGGATGCAACTTGTAAACATTCAATCATGCATTTTGGTACACAACTTCTATACTAGAAGCAATTATTTTATTTAACGTCAAAAAAGCTGCATTTAATAATTACGAGGAGATAAAATAAAAGCACCTCTTTCAATGTATGAATTAGCCCTCTCTTTTCGAGGTTGGTGTGGCCAGCCAAAAATAAATATAATCTTAAAACACTCTTATATAAAGATTGTTTTTGAAGGTGTCATTTATGACGCATAAACAATTTCTTATAAGATTTTTGGGCAAGTTGGGAAAATCAAAGAATGAGTACAAAGATTTAAATTCAAAAGGAATCTCAAACGTAGTTGATATTGGGGAGCATTTGAAGACCCGCAGGCGGCCATAGAGTCAACTTCACTGAAAATTGAACACTACAACACAAAGATATGAATAATGTGATAAGATTCATTAAGAGAATAAATTAATCTACTGATCTTAATAATAGATTTAAATAAATTTCAACAAAAAGGCTTTTTTGTTAAGGTTATAGATTGTATGTACGCGTAACACAAAGGATCCCTTTCTAACATATAAATTTTCAATTCTTCATGAAGCGATATTCATAACAAAAGTAGTTTAATAGTACTGATACAAACGTGTTAACCCCATTACCATTTCCTCCCTCCAAACAACAATGCATAAAGGAAACAATATAAGATTGGGTCAAACTTGTATTATGTTGCATCCCTAATGGTTCAAATGGGCTAGCAAAAACTTGAACGAGCCAAATGGGTTGAGTTCATTTATGATGATTTCAGATGCCACAAAAAGCTGTAAGTTTGAATTGTACCTGAGTGTTCATATTACGTCGTATCTCTAATGGGTCAAATGGCTATGCTAAAAGGATAACAAAAAATGAAACAGGGTAAACATGTTAAGATTTATCTGGAATGTGTTCAGATGGGCAGAAAAAGATTCTAATTTCATATTTATAATGCGAGGGTTGTGAGTCAACGAAAACTCACTTGCTAAAAATAGTATGACAATCAAATTATTACATTTAAAAGTTACCTGGCTGTTAATGTGTCACCAAAGTAGCTGAATTACCTGCTCATTTTTTCACCTCTAGGCATATTGCTATTTGAACTCTGCAGTACGATTGAGATAATAATCACGTTCATATCTTGGTTTACCCTATCGATCTTTCAGAAAAAGGTACATAAATATCAAAGAAACCAAAACATATTATATACTCCGTAATACATTAGGAAATTGGCGTAAATTACCACATCATCAATTGACCGTATTCAAGTTATCAATGATTTTTCAAGCTCACCTTGCTCACTAAATTCCTTTTTTTTTCTTTTTCTTTATAAGCTTTTATATGGTTTTCCAGCTTGGACAACCGTATCTATCAGACCGATCCCTGCTCCTGCTATGGTTTCTCCGCCTATAATATATGTCCCTATATCGTCCGTATTCCTAAAACTACATTCACAACATAGTTAAAAATACAAAAACAACCAATTGTACAACATATGCAGGAAACCTCATAAATTTACATATTAAAACATTATATATCATTTAATTATAGAAAGAAATAGTTTACCTCATAAGATTTATAAAATTTGGGTCTCACGTTAGTACACTGGTAGAAAAGTTACCAGTCCACACATTACACTAAAATGATTTAACATGTGTGTCTAGAAACATATGGCAAGACTCGTTCAGATGATATATTATCTTTGCTTGTGGCTTTAAATTCGAATTCATTAACGCTTTCCTGCCCTTATAGCCATTTTTGTCCCGGTAAGTCCACTTGAAGCTACATGCATATATAAGTGTTAGTCGTCCTATTCATCTCTCGCTTTTAACTTCGCGAAACAAATCAACGTTTCTTTGTTCAACAGCTAAAGCGACTGTCACAGACTTCGATTAAACTGGAATAGAAACCAGACTTCGATTAAACATATGAGTACATTAATATGGGTAAAACCATAGACCTAATTTATTGATTAATAGAAATATTGTTCGATATTGACAATATAAAAGAATCTTACAGCACAAAATGAATTAGTATTAAGTTTGCATATGGGTAAGTCTAGCTTAATGGAGATAAGAATGTCATAGCTTTTTACTATTGGATAATGAAATTAGGCGAAGTACCACAATACATACCAAATCATTACATACTTTTTACTATTTTCATTCATTTTAGCGTGCCTCTGGAGACAGAGGTCAAGGGTTCGATCCTCACCCCTTGCAAGGCCGGAGGTCCTTTTCTACCTTTGGTAGAACCGGAAGCAGCCTCTCTACCTTAGGTAGGGGTAAGGTTGTCTACGTCTCAACCTCCCCCATACACCGTGAAAGACGGTATTGGGACCCATAACCCGTGGAAGACGGTATTGGGAGTTACTTTACTTTTTTTTTATATTCATTTTAGCGTGTAGAAAGGATATATAGTTCAATGCACCTTCTGCCTTTACGCTATGCTAAAAATATAGTTCAGCAATGTTAAAAGACTAAAAGTTGATAGCACTTGTAAATTGTAATGGTGAATATGGATGTTAAAATGGCTGCAGCTAAGAAATGTTTTTCATCTGGATAACTTTTTATTTACCTCGGATTTTTGTAATCTGTGAGCTAATCATCCGTTAATTCTTGCATCAACCCAGACTGATGTACTACTCTGTTTGATAACATACGGTGTATATATATCAATTATCATGTAAGAAACTAGAGTAGATATTATGTGTGAAACCGATCCAGCTTACCCGTATGGACTGCCTGTACTACAGTAGGCACTAAAGAGCCATTTGAGTGAGAAAGTAGTTCATGAAACACAGTTTGGAGTGGGTATTGAAAGTGCAGGATACTGATACTTGGACTGACGTTAGTAGTTCTTTTGAGCTAACTAAATCTGGTCAGCTTTAATGTTTCTTTCAGCTCTTTTAAATTTGTAAAACGAATTAAGGGGGGAAGGGGGGGGGGGGGGGGGGGGGGGGGGGGGGGGGGTTCATCTACATGTAAATGGGCCAACTCTGATTTGGGTTTCTCTTTGAACGGGTCAAACAGGGGAAAAGGAATGAGTTAGTTTTTAAGGGAACAATTTGAATGTGTCGAAAGTCACACTTCGTGTGATTTAGACATATTAAGATGCAGGAAGGCTTTGAATTATATGGATAAAATCATCATACTGCTGCCTTCTTGTGAATGATAGTTGTTAACTGTTTTATCGAGTATATTCAAGTTTCCTATATATCAAGTTAGTTTACATTACTAATAAAATATGAGTGTGTAACCTTGATTGTATGAAAAGTTAACTCTTTACACATGCTACTGTAATATGATGACTTATACTTAATATTCCACAGAAATTGAAGAACAAAAGATCACCACATTATGTCGAGCTCTTTGAGATTTTACATAAAACAACATAAGGATCTTAAGTTCAAGATGCATCAAGAGATCTCGTGAAGTACGTGCTACTTGTATTAAACCTCATATAAAGTCAGGTTTACTTTTAAATAATTGTTCGAATTACATTAAGGTGTGCTCTAATTATGTAATTAATTGGCACATAACGCTAACGTCTATTTAATTATGTTATGCGACTCAGATATTAACTAACAGTTGAATTAATTATTTACTAAAACTTTATTGGCCATTCTCGTTTTTAAGTGGTTGCACGAAATTGTCAAGTTTATACCCTTCTTTCTGTTGTTTAGCTTAATTTTATCTTGTTTTCTTCTTGGCTAGGTTTTTATTTCATAATAACGTGTACATTAACAATTTGGTAGCATATGCTTGAAACTTTTTCTCTTTACTTAATGATGTGGCGCAGACATGTAATATGTGAATAGTGTCATTTCCGTGCATCATGTGTGTCCTTGCTTGTTGTATGTATCTTAAAACTGGATTTATTGACTGAAAACTTGCATCAATGTCCTACAACTAAGGATGAAATGGACAAAGTCAAGTAGTCAACTCTACTTCTTGCTTGGTCTATTTATGCAGAGCGACTGTCTATCTGTTGTATCTTATTTGTATCCGAAGTAAGGCTTGTAATTTTTCAAGTCCACACGTCTGATTGATGTTCACAACAGAAACACTAAAACAAATAAAACTGGAACACACAATGTTTCTTGGAATAAGCTCTCCAATTAATCAGAAAAGTATTTGCTTACAAAAACTGATATTGAATGCACTAATGACAAACCACAGCTCGGTTTGTATATATAGGGAATAGAACATGCTTTTCTAATCCTACTACAATTCTAATAAAGCAAGATAGTCCTTAACAAATAAGGAGTCCTAATTAGACTAGAATTGTAAACTTCCATATGCTTGGATACTGTTTTGACTTTCCATATGCTCGGTTCTTCGGACTGCACATTAAGCTCGTGACTTTTGAACTACTCATTAGCTCGAGTAGAACATTAGACCAACATTCACCCCCTAATTTCTGACTCGAGATAGGTAGGTCTTCAACTCCGAGTAACTCTTGCATTTCCTTGAACTTAATCCTTGCGAGAGCTTTCGTCAGAATATCAGCACGTTGTAACTCACCTCTTACAAACTCAACTTGTACTTGGTCTCTTTCAACACACTCTCGGATAAAATGATAACGTGTGTTTATATGCATGCTTTTCCCGTGAAAGACTGGATTTTTCATAAGTGCAATAGCCGATTTGTTGTCAACAAATAAGACCACCACTCTTTCTTCCATTCCGGTTATTTCACTCAACAACCTACGTAACCATATCCCTTGACACGCGGCTGAAGTTGCAGCCATGAACTCGGCTTCACAAGACGATAGAGCCACCGTGTTTTGCTTTTGTGAGCACCAAGTGATAGGTGATTTACCTAGATAAAATACGTGCCCAGTTGTGCTTCGACCATCATCTTGATCCATAGCATAACTACTATCACTAAACCCCACTAACTTCTTGGTTTTCTCTTGGTTGTATCGTATTCCAAAATTCAAACTACCTTGGATATACCTTAGTATTTGTTTCACAGCTGCCATATGTGATTCTTTTGGTTCTTGCATGTAACGACTAACCAAACCAACCGAATAAGATAAATCAGGTCGAGTGTGTAGTAAATACCTTAAACAACCAACTCGTCATCTATATAATGTTGCATCAACCGGCTTTCCTTCCTTGTCCATGCTTAACTTCATTCCAGGTTCTAATGGACATTGAGTAGAATTCGCTTCATGCATCCCAACATCTTTCAAGATCTTCTTTGCATAGCTTTCTTGACTTATTGAGATACTCGAATCCTCTTGCTTTACTTCAATGCCAAGATAATAGCTTAACTTTCCCAAGTCACTCATATCGAACCTTTCTTGCATTTGTCTCTTAAATTCACCAATTTCACTGTTTCGTGCTATGGATGGTGGAGAAATTGGTCCACATAACGACTTCTTGGTTTTTTTTCCTACCAAACAAGATTCACACAACTTGTTCTCTTGATGAATTATTGGCAACTTTTCAACCATGCCCTTCCTTGCCATTAATTCCATCGTCTCGAAATTAATGTGACCCATCCTAGCATGCCATAACCAAGCATCATCTTCCATCTTTGCTTTGAGACACACCGGACTTCCAACTTGGAGCTTAATCTTGTAAAGTCTATTACTTGTTCTAGGAACCTTCATCAAAAGCTTGCCATCTGAGTCACGCATAGTAAGAAGGTTACCTTTCATGCGAATGTCACATCCGCCTTCGGTAGCTTGCCCAAGACTAATTATGTTGCTTTTTAGCTCGGGTAGGTAATAGACTCCAGTGATTAACCGTTGCTCTCCCGTTTTCCCTTCAATGATTATCGAACCCTTCCCTTTTATCTCGATGCAAGAGTTATCACCAAACTTCACTCTGCCGGAGATATTCTCATTCAACTCCGAAAAGTATTCTCGGATCCCCGTCATGTGATTACTTGCTCCATTATCCAAATACCAAGTGTCTTCCTCGTTTGGCTTAGTATTCAATTGGTTTGGGATAATCTTTTCTTCATTCAAGAAAACTACTTCTTGAACGCTTTTCATCATAAAAAGTGTTGGGTCATCATCATCCTCCGTTTGCAAAAGGTTTGATTCATGCTTTTGCTTCTGTTCACTTCGTTCAGGGCAGTTAGAAGCAAAGTGACCATATTCATCACATCTGAAGCATTGAATCTTTGAAAGATCTCGACTTTTGTTCTTCTTTTGCTCCGTATTGCTCCCGGAGTTGTTACGGTTGTGGTTATTAGCTTGACCACTATCATGAGATTTGTTTTGAGAAGAAAAGTTTTGACCTTTACCGTTGCCACCAAAGGAATTCCTTCCTCGACCTTTCTTATCATATCTTTCAGCCCTTCCGAACATCAACATGCCTTGATCTTCAGAAGTGGTGTCAACACCCTTCATTCTTCCTTCAAAAGCTTTCAACCTTCCAATTGCTTCTTGAAAAGACATAGTATTCAAGTCAGCAAATTGTTCTATTGAGGCAACAATTGCAACATACCTATCCGGAACGGATGCAAGTAGCTTCTTAACAAGTTTCTTGTCTTCGTAAATTGTTCCCAAGCTATTGACTTCAGTTACAATTTTGCCCAACCTAGCCGCAAAGTCATCGATTGATTCGTTGACTTTCATCTTTAAAGATTCGAATTCCGTCTCCAAGGTTTGCAACCTTGCGTCTCGAACCCGTTCAACACCCACATACCTGGTCTTCAAAGCTCCCCAGATTTCTTTGGCTGTGTTGAATTGTGAAACTTGAAAAACAAGTTCTTCTGGAATCGCCTGGAAGAGTAACGCAATTGCCATGTGATCTTGCTTAGCAACAACTTGTGTTCCTTCCCCTGGTTCCAGTGCATCGAGTATTCCATGGACTCGGAATACCGCTTTAACTCTTATTGCCCATATGTTATAATTCGTGCTTGTTAACATTGGACATTGAAGAGCCGTTTTATAATGTTCAATTGGTGGTTGACTCGACTCGCCTTGCACCATCCTTCTTGAACGCCTTTTGTAAGTTACCGGTGTAGTTGGATTATCTTCCAGCCCTAGAACAAGCTTGTTTTACTTCTTGCTTAAGTAAACCAAGTGTAAAGTTTGAAACTTTATCGACTTCTTGGAACCCTTTAGTCTTCTGCTTGGAACCCTTCAGAGATCGACTACTCTTGGAACCCTTGTGATCGACTTCTGCTTGGAAACCCTTCAGAGATCGACTACTCTTGGAACCCTTGTGATCGACTACTGCTTGGAACCCTTGTGATCGACTACTGCTTGGAACCCTTGTTGATCGACTACTGCTTGTTGTAAAACCAAGAACCTTGGTCGACTTATTAAAACCTACTGCTTGTTTTAAAACCAAGAACCTTGGTCGACTTATTAAAACCTTCTGCTTGTTTTAAATAACCTGGTCGATCCTTCTTGATAACTACAACCCTTGGTCGACTGGCTTCTTGCAACCTGGCTCTTGATACCAATTCAAGTCCACACGTCTGATTGATGTTCACAACAGAAACACTAAAACAAATAAAACTGGAACACACAATGTTTCTTGGAATAAGCTCTCCAATTAATCAGAAAAGTATTTGCTTACAAAAACTGATATTGAATGCACTAATGACAAACCACAGCTCGGTTTGTATATATAGGGAATAGAACATGCTTTTCTAATCCTACTACAATTCTAATAAAGCAAGATAGTCCTTAACAAATAAGGAGTCCTAATTAGACTAGAATTGTAAACTTCCATATGCTTGGATACTGTTTTGACTTTCCATATGCTCGGTTCTTTGGACTGCACATTAAGCTCGTGACTTTTGAACTACTCATTAGCTCGAGTAGAACATTAGACCAACAATTTTTTTGCATCATGGCAATGTGTACCAACAAATAAATACTATTTAATTGTTTATGATTGTCAATGAAGATAATTTTATATCATTTATGCAGCCCGAATTACTTTGTCATAACTTTTGCTATGAACTAACTAATAGGACCTGAACGCTCAGGTGCATGACAATTGGGTTTTCGATTCCTACTCGTTAATCGCATTATATGCTATTTCTTTTTATAGGCAGAAGTTACTCAGAGGATGAGTCATGTAAATGCGGTGGCTGGCAAAGAAACTTCAGGTATGAAATATATAACCCAAATAGTAATACATATTAAATGTGCTATTGCTGCTATAATATATGCATATTGTGACTCCTCCTCTCTTATCAGCCAAACTCTTAATTGCTTTCAGCCCAAAACAAACTGGAACTATTGTCCTAACTTAGATATGCTTGATACCTTGCTGAATAAGTTGAATCTTAAAGATATGGTAATGTGAAGCAGGGGCTGCTTGCATTAAACCATATGTGCTGTCAGGTTGTTAGTTTAAATATGCCGAGTGCTGAACTACATCAGGATGTGATCTAGTTATGTTATTAATATGTATTTTTTTGTGGTCCACATTACACATAGTAATTAATCTAAATAAATAGAATGTTGAATCAGCTGTACCTGTTCACTTAAATAAAACTAAAAGTAATTTAAAATTATACGCAGACTAGATGAACTACATCTGCTTCAGAATTTGTGATCTCTTTTAACATGTTTAGTTTAATAGGCAAAACGTTGATTTAGTTGTTACCGTGATGGTTTAGTTATAGGTCAAATGGGTCATGGGTCGAAACGGGTCAAATGAAAACACATGTCAAACGGGTCGTGGGTCAACTGGTTCAGGTTGGGTCAAGATTGCCAAGTTTATGTTGTATTCAAAATAGCTTAGCGAAACACTTTAAGAATTGGCTTATTAGGTTTTTTATTTGAAGGCCAGTGTAGTAGTAGTCAAAAGTATGGAATTAACATGGCACTTTTTAATACGATTCAGTTTACAGACACTTTCTAATACGTTTTATCTGCCTCGAGTGATTAACGGGTTAGATTTGGAAATATCTGGTTATTAAATGGCAGTTATCTTTAAAGGAGTGTTTGGGTTTGAAGATTGGTCAGATGGCTATGTACCTCCTTGGTACCGAAATTCTTTGACTCAAACTCTGTTTTCTCAGGGAGGATGGACATGTGTGTCTTGAGTCTTGTTATGTTTATGTAGTAGTTTCCTGACATACAATGCTTCTCTGCTGCTATGACTGGATAAAAATAATGGAAAGAGGAGAGATTGCAAATTATCTTGATATGTGGTATTAATGGTTACACTCATGGCTATGTATCTTGATAGTGAAACTCCTTTATCTTCATTGGATGATGACAATGGTTAGTATCATAAGGATAGTACACAATTGTTAAAACACTACAAACCCAGTTTTGTACGAATTAGCACCGAGCTGACCAAATTTTGACCAAATTGAATCTTTTGGCTGATTCTGCTCAACTCGCTCAGGTCACTGACCTTGTGCTTGTAATCACCGATTACTTTGTAGTCCGAGCTTTACAACACTGGGTAGGCTTATTTTAAGAGGTTAATAAGTTATTTGGTAAAAAAAAAAAAAAAAAAAAAAAAAGTTTACAGAGCTTATTGAATGTGTTTGGGCAAGCTCATGTCAAATTTCTTTTTTACATTGGGATGTATTTGTATTTTTTCTAATTATCATTTGTAAAGCAGCGTGAGTCTCTGAGAGAGAGATAACAGTCATGGGAATATGGGATTTAGGGGTTGTTTGGGTAAGCTTATGCCAAAGTGCATATTAGTTATTTGGGGGAATAGGGGTTTTTTCGATAATGAATAAATGATTAAATGCATA
The DNA here is from genome assembly GCA_019973895.1 of Chrysanthemum seticuspe. Lineage (NCBI taxonomy): Eukaryota > Viridiplantae > Streptophyta > Magnoliopsida > Asterales > Asteraceae > Chrysanthemum > Chrysanthemum seticuspe. The sequence continues at coordinate 14,286,987 of BPTQ01000009.1, forward strand.
AGTTAAACTTAAGGTTATCCTGATTGTAGCCAATATAATGTATGTAGACTTGTTCTGCTTAGAGATAAGAACCACATATATAAAGACGTTATCTTTGTCAAGTTTGGTTTTAAAAGCTGTAAGGATTAGTTTCTCTGAAATTCTTTGTGCCAAATTAAGTTTGAACTGAATAGCTGTTATCTTTAAAGGAGTGTTTCGGTTTGAAGATTGGTCAGTTGGCTATGTGCCTTGGTACTGAAATTATTTGACTCATAAACTCTCTTTTCTCACACTACTACCAAATCTGAAACAAAGCCCCCTTAATAGAGCCCTGTTAATAGGAAAAAAGGTCTCTATAAAGGTGTCCTTCAAAAACAAAGGCATAAAGCCCGGTTATGAAATAAGAAAACCGGGGTCTAATTCGGCCACAAACTAGAGCCCTGCCGTCAAACTTCCTCTTTTTGTATGATTTGATTATATGAAAATGGTAGATTAGATAGAGGTTTTAGAGGTTGACATGATTTAGTTTAACTTTTAGTGTAATTGGAGGTTACTTAGGTGAAACGTTCAACTTACAGGGTCGTGTTTTTAGCTTATTTTGGGCTTATGATCTTATTTGGTTCAGCTTATACATGTTTTTTTGTAACTATAGATTCAGGTTTACATCGGTATCACTATCACATGTTTCTTCTAAATAAAGACATGGATATAGAAACTTAGATACATGATATGTGTTGGTGGAATTACAGATTCGTAGAAGAATGGCTGCACATAAGCTAAAATACCCTGGTGAACAAATGATAAGGTAGGATTATTTCTTATCTTGTATTTATTTGCTACTGTAAATGGTTGTTTTTGACATAGACTCGTTAACATTGTGAACCATATGACACTTCAGTCCTAACCGGTTGGTATTCCCATTTCTTTGTATTGCAGAAAAGCGTTGGCTAATGCTTTATCACTCACACCATAGATGTGGACCCTTGGAAATGCAGGCTTGGGAGCCTTTCAGGTAACACATGATCTAAACTAGAGAGGTGTTCCATAACGGGCAGCTAGTCAGGTTGGGAAACAAGTCAAACTGGTAATTTTATTCTGGACTGGATCAGGTTGACCTGTAAACGTGGTATGTCCTTTCCTTAAACTTGTTTAAAAATAACGATTAATGAATGTTTTCAGCATGTTGAACCCATTAAATATAACATAACGTAAATTGATCCATTTATAAGTAAAGTATATGTTTGAAATTGCGACCTCTGTATTTGACAGATAGTTTCTTACCAACGTAAATATTTTCTTCCCTTTGAAAGAGCAACAAATTACTGGAATGGGCTCAATGATATCACCATTGCCAAGGCTTAACATTTACTCCTCGTAAGAATGATAAAGTGTGTTTGTTTTAGTTTTTGCAGGCGATCAATGTGGATGGAGAAAGTCAAGATTTATTATGTATTCGTCATATGGCCTGATTCTCAATTCTAAAGGCAGATTAGAGACGACATCAACTTCATCAAACCCCATCTGTTTTTCTCGAGTTATTCAAAGGAAGTGACAATAACAATACTTACAGTGATGTCTATGGTGTATGTTTTAGTTTCATTTCTGCTCTAGCAGTTAATAAGGTTGGCTTGTGTCTTTTTAGATGTGTTGTTTGCAAGAGTAGTCATACAGTAGGCAAGCTCAATGTATCAACTCATTTGTAATGTCAATGGATCTTCCTTATTTGAATCAATACTATGTTCATTTCGGAAAAGAAGAGCAACAAATTCATTCATGGCTGAAATTATCTCAGAAACTGTAGTGGTTGCCTTGTAGGTTTAACATTGTAAGGCTAATGCACTGAACAAGGCTACTAGTAATGGTATCTGATAAATTATTATTAGATAAATCGAGATGGTTAAACATCTTGAGGTCTTCAATCTCTGATGGAATGGAACAAAATAATGACACGTTCAGTTAAAGATATTTTTTGAGTCCTACCCATTTGACCCATTTTAGTTTTCGCTGTTCTTTGGTTTGTTTCACAAGAGTGGGTATACAGTTTCATGTTTAACCCATTTCATGTTACTGTAAGTTACATGTTTCCACATAACTACACCTTTTTTGTTAATTAAGTAGCTTATTGACATTGTAACTTTGGCAACACTCTCAAGTTTCAAGTCTCTAATGTGAATGTACGTGTGTTGGACCAATTTAATTTTACTATCCATAAAGCTTAATGAACAACCTAATGTTATGTATCAGAAATCCACTTCTGTCATTATTGACACATTTTTAATACAGTATACTTGCAGTAATAATACAGTATACCAAACATGAGGTTAACTTTCTATAAAATTGAACCATACACTGCTCAAAACCAGAAGTGGGGGAAGCCTCGAGCTTTCTCATTCAGATATTCAAGAAAAAGTCAAATTTATGAAATTGAAAGTCAAAGAACACGAATAACATTAGGTTGTTCATAAAGGAATCGAACACCAAGTAAAACTAAAGTAGAATTCAATACCACAAATTGGATTCATGGAAATTAAACCACAGTTACAAACATGCTTGATACATATGATACGTCACCAGGAATGTAAATGTACTCTTATGTCTCGTACACTTAGGCAACAAGAAAATTAAACCATAATTACGAACATCTTTAACAATTTAACATTTATTTAACTACGACATGCACTTCTCCTTGTTGCAGTTTCCTACAACTTCACCATACAAGCTTGATGATAGACCTAAAAGAGTTGAAAAATAAAACCATTTTAGTGATGATTTTTCACAAACTCATGTAAAATCTTATTTTATAAAATGGGAGAACAGAATACCTTATATATTTTGAAGCACATCGACAATACGCTGCAACTCATCGACAACAATTTCTATTTTCATTCGTTGTGGCGGTGAATCCACAGAGCATGATACTCCAATCTTGATAGTTGCAACCAAACATTCTTCCACTCTCTTTGCATTCGCTTCGGAACATTGCAACACAATTGCATCACCATCAATAACATCGATTACCTGATATGGTAATGCCATGTAAGCAAATTTATGAAGGCTAAGACCTTCAATAAACATGCCGTCTGTCGGCTTTTTACCAGTCATCACCTCTAGTAATAATATTCCAAAACTGTAGACGTCCCCACAACTTGTCATCTCGCTCCCGACACCATAGTCTACAAATGAAAAACAATTAATTAATTTATAAACTTTAACCTGTAAATAAATATAAGCATCATGGAATAAAAGTGGAATTACCTGGAGGTGCATAACCAATAGTTCCTTTAACCCCGGTTGAGCTGTTTTGGTTTAAGTATGTACCAAGTAGTCGAGCTAAACCAAAGTCTCCAACATGAGCCACCATATCATCATCAAGTAGAATGTTACTTGGCTTCAAGTCACCATGAACAATCGTTGTTTGGCAGCGATTGTGAAGATAATCAAGTGCAGTGGCAACATCTCTAAGAATATTTATTCTTTGAAGAAGGTTCAGTTTCGATGTATTTTCACTTGAATGAAGCCAATCGTGTACACTTCCATTCGGCATAAACTCATAAACCAGAGCTTTAAAATCATTTCCTTGGAAATCAACACTTGAACATGAAGTTATTATCTTCAACAGATTACGGTGTCGAATATTCTGCCATGCTTCACATTCTCCTAGAAAACTTCTGTAAGCTCCTTTATTTTGAAGATGCAAAACTTTGACTGCAACAGGTTTATTATGATTAGAATCGAGGATTCCTTTGTAAACTGAGCTAAACCCACCCTCCCCAATCAAATTTGCTGCAGAGAAGCCATCAGTAGCCTTGAAAAGTTGATGGTATGAAACTTTCATGAACCGTTCACCCCCTGATGATTGAGATGGTTGACTGTTGCGTTTCTTTTTACACAAAAGATACACACAACATAATACGACGAGCAACGTGACTGCAATCACGATGAATAATATGAAGAAAGGAAACCTTTTTTTCTTACTACCCGTCTCCTTGCATTTGGGTAAGTCAAGTGTAACCAAACCACCACAAAGCTTGTCGTTCCCCAAAACTGAAAATGTACTTCCATTGGCAAACACTCCTACAGTCGGTACTTCACCCTCAAAATCATTAAAGGATAAGTTCAAATACTCTAAGGATTTCCATTTGCCTAAAAATTGTGGAATTCTACCTGATAAATTATTTTCAGAAATGTCGAGTACCCCCAATCCTCCCAAGGAACTGAATGAAGATGGTATTACACCTTGAAATCTGTTGCCTCTTAGGTTTAACCATACAAGGCTAATGCACTCACCAAGGCTACTAGTAATGGTGCCTGAAAAATTATTATAAGATAAATCGAGCTCGCTCAACATCTTGAGATCTTTAATCTCTGATGGAATGGAACCAGACAAGCGGTTTTGAGAAAGATCTAAAAAATAATTTAGTGATGGAAGTTGAAAAAGTTGCCAGGGTATGTTACCACTGAGTCTATTGTCTCTAAGGCTTAACCCATTAAGTTGTTTACAATTCCCAAGGCTTGATGGAATATGGCCTTCTAATTTGTTGGAATATAAATAAAGTTTATTCAACAACGATAAGTTTCCAATGGTATCAGGGATAGGCCCAGAAAATTGATTCCTAGTTAAACCAAGAACTTGTAGCTTTTGTAGTTTACCAATGGTAGTGGGGATGTTTCCTTTGAATCGATTAGCTCCTAAATATAAACCTTTCAAACCAACTAGACTACCTATACTTGAAGGGAGGCTTCCAAATAATTGATTGTCTCCTAAAAATAGATAGCTGAGTTGATGAGAGAGATTACCTATTGATGTTGGAAGCACTCCTATAAGGTTGCAATTATAAAGCTGTAAAGTTACTAATTTGGTGCAGTTTTTCAGAGAATCAACAAACCTCAGGTCATCCGCATCTCCGCGTCCATGGAAGTTGTTATAACTTAATTTAATTTTATAAATATCTCTTAGTTTTGAAAAATCAATTGTCAACTTCCCACTAAAATTGTTGTCACTCATTTCAAGATTTTCTAATTTAGAACAATTAGAAAGAGAAGGTGGAAGAATTCCAGTCAGTTCGTTATTCCTAAACTGAAGGTCCTCGAGATTTGGGAGGTGATTACCAATTTCTGAAGGAAGACTACCAGTGAGGTGATTTTCAGCTAAGGAAAAATTAACTAGGAGTGAGAGGTTGAAAATGGAATTTGGGATGCTTCCATATAAGTTGCAGCCACCAGATCCAAATGCCTTCAAGCTTTTCCAAAGACCCAAGGTATCTGGAATTCTCCCACCCAACGGGTTCCCGCCCGCAGAGAACCTTTCCATTGATGTGATATTCCCCAAGAAAGGTGGGATTCCACCTGTTAACTTATTGTAGTGAATTACAAGACGAGAAAGTTTAGAGAGTAAACCCATCTCCTTAGGTATGCTTCCAGTTAGCTTATTCTGAGCGAGCCAAAGGGCTTCGAGGTTAGAACAACCAGACAAGTTTGCTGGAATGACTCCACTGAATTTGTTTTCATCAAGATAAAGACGACGTAACCTGGAAAGACGACCAAGTTCATGAGGAATGGTTCCTTGAAAGCTGTTGTTTGATAGAGAAAGCACACGTAGGAAGCTAAGGTTTCCTACATGAGGAAACAATGATCCTTCTAAGCCCTGTGAATCCAGCCATAAAACAGTCACTCGTTTGTGTCGCTTTCCACATGAAATACCACTCCAGTCACAGAAATGAAAGGAATGGTTCCACGTGGTAAGAACATTGTATGGATCATGAGTGATCTTCGACTTAAATGACAACAACGCGTGATAATCAGTCTCGTTACCGCCATATGAAGCAGAGATAGTGGCGGAAATAAGACATGTTATCGCGAGACCGTAAAAGAGAAAAGAAATAAGAGAGGAAGATGATAAGTGAATTATTGCTTGTGGTGACTTCATTTTTGGAAATTTACTTGCAATTACGAGAACTAGCATTGGCTTTTTATACTTAGTTTTTGCATGTTAAGAGTTTGTGACATGCAACTGGTGAAATGAATGGCTGCCACAAATCATGCCTACAAATGTGAAAGGCAGAATTGTTGGTCAAAAGTTTACATCACATTCTTGTACAGGAAACGACTATTTTCCATGTAGAAGACTTGGGATATGGAATACTACACTTATATTGCATATATCGTAGATAAGTAATTGTAAATTAAATAGAGCGTATAACATCATCAAATAACACTCAAAACTCTAAACATTTTATGAAGAATAATTAATATATTTTAATGAAGAGTATTGAATATTCTCGTATTTTGTAAGAATGTATGTATGACATTTGAACAAACGTGTTTTGCAACAAAATAAGGGAAGACAAAAAATGTTTTTGACAAAAGTCTTACAAACTATTCAACCATAGTTATGACATGTGTTTGTTGCCAACGAAAATTTTCAATTTGCTTTTAAAATAGTAGTCAACTAGACATGTGATAAATGGATGTGATAGTGACGTAGAAGATCTCAGGCTATTATTGAATCAAAATTTTCTAGTCTTTCACATTGTAATAAACCCATGCAAAGTATAATTTAAAAAAAATTCTTATATATTTTTAAAGGTTAAAGAGAAAAATTACTGAAAAATACTTACTTCATGATGTACTTGTAATTATTAAATTATTTGTCTTGCCCATATATTATATCATTTAAAGAGTGAGGATAAAAACCGATAAACCGAATCAAAACCAGAAAAACCAAGAAATTCGAATTGAAAAAACCGTCCCAATTGACAATCCATGGTGGTGGTTTTGAGTTTTATAAACACCGAATATTTGGGGCGGTTTTTGGTTTCGTAAAAAACCGGACCGAGAAAACCACCCTACCCCACCTCCATAGAGTCTATGTTTTTATATATTTTGTTGAGCTATTTTTTGTGAGAGTGTATCCAACATGACAGTTGCTTATTATGCTTAATTTAAATGTTTTTCCTATATATTTTAAAAGGTTAAGGAGAAAAGTTATTAGAAAATACTTTAGTAAAACTTAGTTCATGAATGATGTAGTTGTAATTATTAAATTATCTGTCATGTCCCATTATATCATTTTAGAAGTGAGAACAAAAACCGATAAATTGAATCGAAACCAGAAAAATCACAAATTATGAATTGGAAAAAACCGCTCCAATTGACAAACAGATGGTGGCAGTTTTGATTTTTATAAAAACCAAATGTTTGGGGCGTTCTTTGGTTTCACTAATATGTATATATATATATATATATATATATATATATATATATATATATATATATATATATATATATATATATATATATATATATATATATATATATATATATATATATATGAGAAAACCGCTCTACCCCACCTTTATACGGTATATATTTTTATATATTTTTCTCTATACAGGAGATTTGATATTATACAAGTTTATCTATAAAAAAAGAGCAATAGTGTTTGTGCATTATCTATGCATTCAAATCTGATACATTCATAGATATTATACTTTTTTTTCAAACAATAGTGTTCTTTGAATGTTTTTGCGGACAAAAAGCGCAAAGACATGCATATTATATTTTAGATTCTTGTTTGGTTGTAGGTTTGGATTGTTTGATATTATGATACTATGGATATTTGTTTAAATTTTTTTGCATGAAAACTTGGAATCATAAACTTTATACAAAGATTAAAACCTTTTAAGAAAAAACCGAAACTGAACTGACAATGGCAAAAACCGCAACCGAATAAACCAAAACCAAACGGCTTGTAATTTCCAAAAACCAAAATAAACGGTTCGGTTATTGGTTTTACCATAAAACCGCTTCACCCCGCCCCCATGCTCACCCTATCATTTTATAGGAAACATATGGTAGTCGGCTTTCATTTGTTGATCAAATGACGCTTGTAATCTTATATTCTTATATAAGAAGAATGTAGAGATATAGTACTATAGTTGTGACGCAAACTATTTTTTGTACTACATGTATGTTGTATCAAATGTGTGATAACCATATAGATCATAAGACAACAATACCAATACATGATCTTGTTTAATCCATTATTATGATAGCCCACAAAAGAACATGATACGTTAGACTCAAAGAGCACACTAATTACCGTACCTAAACAAAACTCATACAAGACGCGCGGAAGCGTATTTAGATAAACTCTAATCCAAGGGTGATATACGAGGCACACCTCAAGAGAATAGGACCCTAACAAGAGTAAAGCTCTAAAACACAAATTTATTAATGATGTCCAGAATGAATTACAATGATAATAAGCCCTATATTTATAGGGTAGTAAAACTTAGGGAAAAAGTTAAACCAAAATAGTGTAGAACAAACAAAATACGGAAACAAAAATTAAAATTGACGACCCAAAAAGAAAAAAACAGCAGTAACTTACTCCTTCCACCGGCTTCACTTCGGGGAAAATAGGCACAACCAAAAAAATATCAGTAACCTCAGTTGGTATTGTAATTCTTCCACTAACCTTACTTTGGTTTAAGAGTAGCCTTACTCCTACCAGCAAGGTCCTTATCATTCCCCCTCACTTTAGAAGAACTCGTCCTCGAGTTCTTGCATTCTTTAGTCGCCAATGTCTTCAAATTTGGTGGTCACGTACCATTGGGAAGAATAGCTATATTCTTTGCATACCACTTAAACACATAAAAATTATTCTTACCACTTAAATAAATGAAACAACGTGGTTAGCTAATTCCCGACCTTCCCGTGAATAAGACACAAATAATAGACTAACTTACGCTTTGACATGTAAACTCACGCTTTAGTATGTAGACACAAATTAGACTCAAATGACATCTTAGTCAAACAACAAACCTTAGTTGGCGTTTCCATAATGGCCAACTCCCTAGCTATCCTCACATATATTTCAACAAACAGTGGGATATCTCCACTAATACATAACTCTACATCGTTGGTTTATAACACGTACCAACAAATAATCGATAAGTATCAAATAATATATCGGTTATGCTCTTTACGAATTGACTATCTCCATCATTCTTTTCCTCTTTTTTTTTTTTTTTTTTTTTTTTTTTTTTTTTTTTTTCATTTCTTCGATTTTTTTTTTCAAACATAAACATAACTAGTGTTGGTGGCCTGCGTAATAATTGCGTTGAGGTGACACTATATGCATTGTAGTGTGCTCTCATGATATGTTTATGTTTGATGGAGAATGGCTAAAGATTCACATTAATAATATAAGAGTTTAACTTACCTTTAACCCTTCTCTATAAGGTAAGTTAAGCTCTTATATCATTCTACAGCTCAATACTCATATGGTAGTCTCGTAACAATCATACAACAAAATCAAATGGGTAGTCTCGTAACAACACTACCCTACAGCTCAATACTCACGCCAAAGAAAAAGTCAACAGTAAAGTCAAAGGCATAACGATGAATACTTGAGTCGAGGTACTAAACGGAAGTAGTCGTAGTCGATAGCAAAAACTAAACACATACATTGATAAGTCAATTGGTAATGTCCGCACTTCACAGTACTCCAATATATATTTATTTAAAATAATGTTGGACTAATGGTTTTATAAAAGAATTTGGAAAATATTTCTAAGTATAGAAAATCCATAAAGATTGGGCATGACCCATTCGTTTATTGAACAATCCCAAGTCAAATGACTTTATTGAGTTTCAAATCTCACAATTCAATTTATCAATTTTTTAAAAGCAAACTTCATATTATTAGCGTTCAGGCATTATGCCCTTATAGTTTATCCGTTACGAATCGAATACATTAAATTCATTACAAGTATAATGTACTATATTCGTATCGTCTCACAAAAGGACCATGATGTCTAAATTCTGTCAACCGTCCAATAAGTCCAACAAATAACAATCCAATCTCAAATATAAATCTCAATCAACGTTGCAATTCCCATGTATCAAATCTATACCAATCGATATCAAATCACAGCTAATAATCAAACGACACCCACGTTAGGTTTAAACTTAATAAGGTATTAAGATGAATTATTGGATCCTTATTGGATTCGTAAACCCATTAAGTCCAACAATTCATTCGCCTAGCTTATTAATCCCAAGCCAAACCTACATATCACACAAATGGTAAGTCCATGGGATGGGTCACGTGATAACAAAGTCCTCTCAATATACTTGTTGGGCTCTTATTGAACTCGTCGGCTTAATAAATCCAACAACTATATCAATCGGGTCTGTTAGTACTAAACCGATCCAAAACTTATAACAAATCCAGATAAAGTCAAAGTTCACGATCAATAAATTCCGTAATCACAAATAATCACATATCTCGAAATGTCCAACGTTACTCGTGTGCCTCGTTTTTATCACAATTTAATACGTATTCATTTAATTCATTTTGTTATTAATTGTATTAATCAACAATTCTCTATTATAAATAAATATTGTTATGTTTTTTCTTTTTGTCCAATTCAAACCGAATATTTTTATAAAATCACACAAGCCACTTAATCATTTTTGAGTAACGAGTCAATATTTTAGTCTCGGGTCAAACTTACCTCGGGTCAACTATAACCACTAAAACCAAATGGACTCTCAAATAATATGGGCTTCGTCCCGGTTCAACAAAATAAGGACCTTCAATTAACTCGGGCTTCGGCCCAAGTCCATCAAAACCATGTGACCCCAATTACTCAGGGTTTCGGCCTGTCTCACAAAATCAATCTTACCCTTAATATTTTAGGCCTCAACCCATTTCTCATAAAACCCAACGTACCCTTATTAAACTTAGGCTTCAGCCAAAGTACGCAAAACCAAATAAGCCGAAACCATTAAGCTTATACGAATAAGCTCCAAAATAAGCCTTAATCAATAAGCAAAAACAAACATTACTCGAGGCAGACTAAGATAAGCCGAACCATAAGCCGATCAACATTAACCAAAACAACCAAATCTCATGCAAATAAAATAAGCCGAGACATTGAGCCGAAACAACCACACCCGACAAACTAAATAAGTCGAGAAAATAAGCCGAAATGTAATAATCCAAATAACATAAGCTCCTGTGAGCTTCTAGCTCACGTAGCACACCAAATCACAACTAAAAATAACATGTTTTATCCACAAAATCGTTTCTTATACATTCGGATCTAAAAAGATCCGATTATCTCACTTGTTTCCTCCATTCACTTGGTTTCCTCCATTACCTTGATTACCACGGTTCTACGGTTCTCGACACTCATTCTTAAAGTGACCCTTCTTCCCACATCCAAAACAAGTCACACATTAGCTTTCCAATCCGCAGCAAAGGTTACTTGAACCATTGCCAATGTCTTGGATCTACAGTCTTTAGCTATGTGTCCAACCTTCGAAGAGTTACGACACACTATAGTACATCGACCATGATGGTGTTACTTGCAACGAATGCAGAATGGTCGGTCACAAACACCAGCTTTCTTATCCCCAGCACCAATAACATAAACCTTAGTAGTCTCTTGTCTCTTGTTAGTCTGGTTGCTCTTTGAGTTGTCTTCCCACTTCCTCTTATTACCAGATCCTTTCTCACCACTATCACGAATCACTGAATCCATCAAACCATGAGCCAAAGTTATGGTATCATGTAGGCTAGAAAGCCTTGCAAACAACACATCATTTCTGGCAATTGCTGGCATCCATCGGTATAACGCTCAATCCTTAGTGCCTCAGTACGCACCATCTCAGGACACATCAAAGCCAGCTCATGATAATGATGAGTATATGTCAGCATGTCAGTACCTTTCACCTTATGACACCAAAATTCCATTTCCAACATCTTCACTTCATTGCGGGGACAGTAGTTCTTAAGCAACAATGCCTTAAACTCTTCCCACGGCATAGCATAGGCCACATCACTTCTAGCAGAACTGAGGTAATTGTTCCACCAAGTTAAATGTGGACGAAGCAAACTTCACCTTAGAGTCTTCTTCACAGTTACAGACCCTAAACACAAATTCCATCTATTCCAACCAACGCATCAACACAACCACCCCTTCAGTACCACTGAAGCCAATGGGCATACAACTTGTGAACTCCTTATATGTACAGCCACTGTTACTCCCGTTACGCCTAGAAGTTCTTGCAGTAAGCTTATTATTAAGCTTACGAGTTCACATGGTTTGAGCTTATGTGTGATAAGTTACTTTTCTAGCTTATTTTAAGACTTAGAGACTTATATAAGCCTATAAATTTTCAAATAAGCCAGAAAAAGTAAGTTTATTAAACGTAAACCAAAATCATTTAAGTTGAGTATCTCAAAAATAAGCTTAAGCAAACACCTTGTACGTGCAAGACATTTCAATAACTCATTACATCGGCTACAAAAATCCTAAATCTGTGTTTTTCATAAGAAAGGAAGAGATTTCAACTAACCAAGAACCGGAATAAATACCCCCTCCACCTCCCGTGGTGAGCCTCTCTCACACGCTATCCGCCACTACGGCCTGCCAACCACTGCGTGTGCCTTTTTGGGGTTGGTTCGGTGGTGCAGAACACCTAACGTGGTACACTACCTTCTTTTTATGAATGTGTAGGTATCTTGTAAGGTATTTTGTATAAAATGAGATATTTTTGTGTGTTTCATTAAGTGGCCACCACTACGGCTGTTAGGTGGTGGGTTAAGTAGTGTGCTGAAAAACTGATGTAACACTGAGGTAAAGATAGTAAGAAGATGATCATTGCACCAGGCCTATGCCTGATATTTAAGTTAAGTTGGTTCACCTTATAATATAAAGTACATGCAACAAAAGTTTAGTACTATTTGATTTCAATCCAAACAAATGATATAAATAAACAGACAAAAAAACAACATTAATAAGTACCAAAACATTCCTTCATGTTCCTTTGTAACTGTCAATGTTTGGATTCCAAAAGTACAAAAGAAACATTTCTAAATAAAGTCAAGATATAACAACAGCATCTAACAAAAACTGAGTTGTACAACCCTTTTAAGCACAAGTTACAACTGCATAATGCACACTATGTGTTACCTATTTTTCCATCCAACAACCCAAAAAACCAAACCAAACTCCCAAGTTCAGGAATTTTGTACCTAAATGGAACAAACACCATCAGTACTTGGACCATTGTCGACATCCATTGTATCGGCATCCTTATTATCTGCTAAAACATGAAGAAACTCGGGAGGAATAGCTGCTGGGTCGAGGTCTAGACAACCCTTTGGAGCGTTTGCAGATTCTTGACCCATGAGCAAGTATGAAGGTGTTTGATCGTATCCGGTGTAATCGTATTTGTACAGAGCACAAACACTTCCCTTTTTAGGGAAAACACGAATGTTACCATTTCTCTGCTTTGTAAAGCTAGCTTTGTGTGAGAAAAATAGTTTGGGGAGGTAACCGTTTCATGTTTTCCTGGTTGAAACTCGCCGAATGCTTCCAGGAACCCGGGAAATGGAAGTGGTTTGTTGTTAGGTTTTGAGCTAAGCCAACATACTTTCATCTTAAACGGGTTTAAAGAAATTACTTTGTGGACTATGGCATAGTTCCGAGGCATCCCGTCACGATCATCATATGCAGCCCAGAGCTGACCTTCTTTGAAACACTTTTCACTTCTTTCTATATCAAAATCATAAAAATCTGGATCTTGGACGTCAGCCTCGTCACTCTTTGAGTAGCCGTTTGCCATTTCAGCAACTTTTTCGGATTCTGAGCTCCATTCGTCCAGTTTCTTCTTTATTTCCGTAGTTGCCTTCTTTATAAGTTGATTCTATAGGCCGGCCTGTTTCCTTTTTTGCATCAAAGACATTACTGTCTTGCTTTGTTTCAACAGATTTGACTTTCTTAGATGCGGATTTAGCTTCTTTTATAGCGATCTTATTTCTCAAAGCTTCCTCTATATTAGTGTCTAGTCCAGCTTCTTCTCGATCCCTTTTTAGTGGACCACGCTGGGAGCTTGTACCATTACCAGCCTCAATACCCGTTAACTTACACGTTTCTGGGGCTGAAATGTTATTTCCCGTTCCTTGTGAAATTCCCGCAACTTCTGAAGAAGCATTGATATTTGGTGGAGGAATCTCGGTCGCGTGAAACGGTCCATAACAAGTGGGGCATTACATATTTCGGTTTAAATACTTTCTCAAGAATTCATACTGCAATTTGCATCTCATGCATACTGTCCAAAACGTCTTAGACTTCATCTGTTTAGTAACCAGTAAAGGAATAGAAGTGGGACTCGTCTTGGTCGTCCCATTAACTTTATCCTTTTCTTGAGAAGTTTTAACCTCTGTTAATCACGGCCGGGCATCTGTTCATTGGACGATGCAGGAGCAGAAGTGGGACCCGTCTTGGTAGTCCCGTTAACTTTATTCTTTTTTCGAGAACCTTTGACCTTTGACGTCTCAGGAGCTATCTGTTCATTGGAGGCTGAAGGAGCAGAAGTGGGAACCGTCTTGGTAGTCCCATTAGTCTCATCCTTTTGACTCTTCGTTTTTTTCTTCGTCTGAATAGTAGTTTTATCCTTCTTTTGAGAAGCTGCAACCTTTGTTTGCGCATCTGCAGAAGAAGCCGGGACAGCTGTACTCTCTGTGACATTGTGAAAACCGTTCTGAGTTGGAGGTATATGCACTCGTGAAAACACGTTCTGAGGAACCCCTCTGCTTCAAAAACTGAGCATGCCTTTTATGATCATACGCCGAGCTAAACGAGCTGGAATGCCCCTTCTGCACCTATAGACTTGTTCTTATCGGGATGAAGTGATAAAGCTAGTTTTCTATAATGTTTCTTCACAGTATCATCATCGGCTAACGGGTTCACACCAAGTATCCCATAATAATCTGATTCACCGCTTAAAGTCAACTAAACTAACAAAAATCAAAACACCCATATGAACAATCACAATTTTAAAAACAAACCCAAATCGATTATATAAATTGTAAAACACTAATTATTTATAAAATTTTGTTTGCTGTACCTTTTTAGAATGAAGGGTATTTGATTCTACTGAAATGTAAAACAACAACCAACAACTTCATATCATTCTTCATTCATCAAGGGTATTTGATATCTTTAAATAATCAAAAGTATTTGATTTCTTTAAAGAATGAAGTATTGAAGGGTATTTGACTTTTTTGGTTGCAATATGGTTGTTAATTTTGTTTTTTGACCCTTGAATTTTATAAAACAACGGTCACTTTTTTTTTTTTTTTTTTTTTTTTTTTTTTTTTTTTTTTTTTAATTTTGTTTTTTTTTCATATTTTTTACATAGGGCGTGTTGGGCAATGAGGCAGGAGACGCGAGGGCTGGGATGGGGTTAGCGCTTATACTATAAGACGAAAGCTGAAGTTTATAGTTTTATGAATTTGTTTAGCTAATTTGTTAGAATTGAAGCTTATTCATATAAATTGCATAAAAATATATTAAATTAATCATAGCCTCCTATAAGCTTTTTTCTATGGACTTGGGTTTACGGAAGCTTATGACTTATAATTGTAAAAACCTATTTACGTAATTATTTATAAAATTTTATTTACCTTATTAGAATCAAGGGTTTTTGGTTCTAATATGGTTGTTGTGCGGATAAAAAGGGGTTGGATTGCTTTTTGACCTTTGAAGTTTATAAAACAACTAGCGCTTTTTTGTAGTTTTGTTTTTTAGATTTTTGACACATATGCTCTTTTTGTGGATGTTTTTCTATACACGAAATTTAACAAACAATGATTCAAAGTAATTTTTACTTTTTATTAAAGGTTAATTTTATAGGAAGTGATTGACACACTTCTAATTTTTATTGCGACACTCCTTATTATAAATTAAAGAGTTGTACTTTTAGTATAAAATGTTTTAATTGCTTGCATCATAAGTGTCCCAATAAAAAGTTCAAGTGTGCCAATCACTTCCCCTAATTTTATATATTCTCAACTTAAACTTTTAAATGTCATATTTACCTAACCAAAACCCATAATGTCATATATACCAAATTTAAACACAAAGTTTGTCAAATCTGACAATTTTACAAATTTATTCATTTTAAAATTTTTGAAAAACTTAATAATTACCAATTTGATATTTATTGACTATTTTACCCTTCTTAAGAACCAATAACAAATTCCTTTTTAAAGTTCATCAAAAGTGAATTACCCCTCTTAATAGCCAATAGCAAATTCTTTTATACACTTAATCAAAAGTGAATCAAAACCGTATGGATTTTGTAGTATCTGAAATATATTTGAATATGAATGAGATATGAGGATAGTACGTACAAGTACAAAACTACAAAATAAAGGGCAAATTAAATTTTTGCATTTTTTTTTCTTTTTTTATTTTTTATTTTTTTCTGGGGTAACCATGGTTTTCGACCTTTTGATCGATTAATCTACGGGGTTTAAACCCACCGCCATACATACTCAAACCAGGTAAAGCCTTCCCTTTTCAGGAGGTTGGCGTGGCCGCTTCAAGATTGTTTGCACCTAGCAGGAATTAAACTTGAGACCTCACATATTTTAAAATGATAGTCACAAGCCCTTTTGCCACTAGGCAACCCTTGAATGGTTAGATATCAGTTTACAATTGTAATGGGGCAAAAAATGGTGGTAACTTTATAGTGGTCAGTCAAATTTGAATAGAAATTTCTTGAACCATGACCACTTTGAGATAGCCTTATCTGACTCATTTGTACATGTTTGTTATAATTTGGAGATGTGTTTGTATGAAGGGAATAATGGGTACTTAATAATGTGAACTGAGTTTTGATTGGTTTATAATAATAAAATTGGTAGATATGACAAAGTTTGTGCTTAAAATGGGTATATGTAGTATTATAGGGTCTCACCAGCTTATCAGTTGATAAGCTTAAACTGGAGTTGTAGAGTAGCTCCTCGAGCCTTAATCAGTCTTTGTTAAGCTAAGGTTGTAAGTTTCCAAATTTCATTTATAGCTTAAAACTGCTTTTAGCTTATTAGATCTGCTTATTCTGCTTATTTACTTGCTTATTATCTGCTTTTCTACTTAATTATTGCTTAATAGTGCTATTTTAGTTTAGATCTTTTAGATTTACTTTGTTTTAAAACTGTTTTAGTCTACTTTCAAATAAACTGTCAAAACACCAATAAGCCTTAGCTTATTGGTGAGTGCTTATTAATTGGTCAAAACTGCTTTTATTTAGTTATTTAGTCATAATAATATGTTTTTATCAAAATTTCATAAGTCTTAGAGTCTAAATCTGTTTAAAAAAGGCTTTTAGAAAACTTAAAGGGGTGTTTCGATCAGCAGTATTAACTGTTAATACTGCTAGTATTGATCATAGCTTTTAAGCCAAACTATTTTAGCTAAAAATCAGTCTAAATAAGAGATTTGATAAGTTTAAACAAGTTTTTAGTCATTTGATTTATAAGATTTTATAGTCTTTATTTGAGTCTGCAAGTTTTTGTTTTCCTAAACCAAAAAGCCAAAATATAGTTTAACTGTCAGTTTATCAGATAATTTTTATAGCTTATTTTTAGTCCAAAATCCTTAAAAGGTTGTTTTATGTGCTCTTTAGTTTGTTAACTTTATCTGTATTTAGGTTTTGCATCATAGCTTTAGCTTTTAGTAGCTTATTTTTGGTTTTAAAAGTAGGGGTTCATATCTGCAAAGTTTTTATAAAAAAATTGGTTCAAGTGTCTTGTTTCTCAGCTTATTTTTAAGCTCAAATTAAGCTCAAACTGTCTGAAACTGCTTTTGTGAGTTCATTCGTATCGTTTATCGTGTCGTGTCGAGAATTGCCACTGATACTTTAAATCACATAAAAAGCACACTTTAAATCGCATAAGAAAACACTATTACTTTTTTTAATCCGTCATCTTATTTAAAATTTACACTTTTACCCCTTTAACTTTCACTTTAAAAACAAAAAAACTCCCTTCATAAATCACATAATAAACATTTTCACTGCCTCTATTTAAAGGTGTGCTTGTTTACATCTCACATCCTCATAACTCGCTTCGACGTGATTAAGTATTGTTGTCGTATAATGTTCATTACCCTTTATCTTATCACAATTTTATATATTTTAACCCTTCAACTTATATAAAATTAATAAAAGCATCCTAAATTAAATATGATCTATAATTAAAAATATCGACTATACCAATCAATTCATAGGGTTTTGATTCAATTATGAGTTAACTACATTTTTTATTGTTGTGGTTTATTGGGTATTTCACTTTTAGTCTAATTTTTTAAAAATTTTCAGATTCAGTCGTGAAACATTCGTTCCATGTTTGGTCCAATTTTAACAGGCACCATTAATTTGACAAACTATGTTGATAATTATTTAAAAGGGTATTTTCGTCTCTTCATGTATTATACTACAAGTAACAAAATCAAAGAGCCCCGCAACCTCTTTCCTCATTATCACTTTCTCAAACAATTTCTAACAACCACCACCATCTCTGCCACTACCTCCAAACACCAAGCACCCTTTAATAACGGGCTATGTTATACAAACCCTCCCCTCCCTATATTGTCACATCAAGAGGTTTTGGTCAAACTGTACAACCCGCGATGCATACCTTGCAAGCCGATGATGCACCCAATGATTGGATACCCTCCCTATGGGAGGGTGTGGATAACTCACCCCTTAATAAATTCCCTTAATTTAAACAAAATCCCCAAATTTTATAAAAAATAAAAACCATAACACTCTTATTTAATTTTGATATTTATTGCATAATTTTTTAATCAATCTGTGCTTATTTGAATTGTGTATGATTAGGTAAGTTGTGATATAGCTTTTATCGGATAGTGAAACTATGGAGGTTAGTATAAATCGTTCAGTGTTGGGATTTGGTTTAAGTGTGTTTATTTGAAACACACTAATAAAATATGTGTGTCATTTTGTAGTTTATAGTTATAGATGCAACTACGTTACCTGGCGCTTTTATAAAACAAACAACTACTTCCAACTTGTAGCTTTTGGATTTTGTTTAGTTTTACGTTATTTTACACTTTATAATTACTGATACACAACTGTGTTACCAAACATAGCCTTACTGTCTATAATATGCACAACTGTGTTGCATTAGATTAGGTTTAATTAGACTAACTTTAGGATTAAAATATTTAAAGATATTAAAGTGTTAACGTTCTACTAGTGATCGACACTCTACTCACCAACTAGGCTACATTGATCGGGTATACTGCTTGTTAGTGTTTTTTATAGGTTAAGTCGGTTAAATATAAATATTAAAACTTGAATTCAAAAATACCTATACTAAAAGACACATCAGTCCGTTACGAGTCTAATACATTAAATTCATCACGAGTCTAATATATTACATCCGTTACTAGTCCAAAATGTCCAGTATAATCCAATTGTCCAAATAGTATCAATTCAATGTCTGTCTAAAAGTCAAGTCACAATCTGTGTTTTTTAAATCCAAAGTAATAATCCCAATTGAATTCCCGAAACGTACCAAAGATCACCAAGTCAAAACAATAAATAACGTTAGTCCGAAAGTTCAATAACCGCAAATTAATTACACATATGTTTTTATAAAAGAAACCCGAACACATACATATAAACACAGATTCAACCCAAACAAGTCTAATGGGCTTCGGCCCAAGACACAATTCCAAACACAAGTGAACCCTAATGGACTTTGGTACAAAACACACTCACTTACACACGACACACTACAAAATTTTATACTTGCAAATGTCACAATTCTCAATTTCCGGTCATTTCTCACATTTACTATTTCATTGTTTTTCGTAAACTAGGTTTACGAGTATCGAATTCGCGTAACCTTAATGGGTTTAGCTGCGAATTCATGAACATTTTATCAAGGACATTTCATATAGACTAGGTTTAGTCTACATATCATTAGCATCATTATCATCATATTAGTTCATGCGTGGTTTCGCATTTTTCATTAAACGCATAATTTCTTATTAAATAAACGCTATCGCGTAATCATTTATTTTGAATATTGATCCACCACTTCCAAAAATATTCCTAATATATTTTTATACTCATTTTAAGACTATACAAATTATATTATTATTTTACCCGATGTTTTCAATTTATTTTGTATATAAATTGTTATGTATAAATATTTACGACGGTTTTTGTAAATTCAACTCGATAAATATTTATTTCACTCAATTCATGTAAGAAATGCATTTTAATAATTTTTATGACTTCAATACATTTTATCTTGTTCCGTTAAAATTTATTTTTGGTTAACGCTACAACTAATACCTATTCATACTTACAAATTATACACTACACTTATCAAATAATACATTCAATTAACAAAACTACTCAATCCTTACTCATTTTAACCCATAACCGGCCACCTATACCCCCCTTGTCATCTTAAGTGATCAAATTGGTTTTGACTACATCTATCCAAGATATATTAGATATTTTGTTACTAAACACATACATACACACTTTCTCAAGGTGAAAGGCTTCAAAATCCTCTCCATCTCATCACCATGGTCGGCTAATCCAAGAACACAAGAGAAACATAATATTTTTCATGATCCAAGTGATTATCAAGTATTATTAGTAATCTATTTCAAGGTTTTGAAATAAAAACCTAAAGATTAATTAAGGTTTCATCATTTTCTTGCACATAATCATTCAAGTAAGTTTTTCATATATTTTACCAATCTTTCTTGATCATTCATGGGTTATTTTTATGATCCTATAAGAAAACATGCATGTTACATATGAGTCTATACCACTTTCAATGTTTTTATTACTTATAATTAAGTTACATCATCCTATAAATTATCCCTTGTATCATATCATATTTAATGATGTCTAGGAACCCATAACACCCTAAGAAGGTGTATGGTAGGATTAGAATAGCTTCGGAGTTGTTTTGAATTGGTTAGAATAGGTTTGGCGCGAGAAAAACTCATTTCGACAACTTTAGTTGAAGGTCTGATCTTATTTGGAAAATCTGGAAAATCCGACAGTTTGTAAAGTATTTTGGGCTAGATATTCAGAAAATATACTTTAAAACGAAAACGTGACCGCTTGAATGGGTTAAAACGGAGTTATAACGAAGAAGTTATGCTATTTTCAAGTTTGACGACGAAAAATATTTGTTTCAGAAAATTCAGAATGTAATCTCGACTTTTTACGAGTCAAAAATGAGTCTTAAGCGTTATAAAATGTGTCGACTTATCAAAAATATATTAGTATATATTATCACGATTCCGAGGACATATAAAACGTAGAAAACGGACTTGTAACGATTAAATTACACGCGATTTAACAAAGTTGCCGTAACTTTATTATATAAGAAAAACTAATATATTTCTATTAGACAAATATTACGGCCACGAAGGACCATGTTGAGGGTCTTTTTTAACATCGATGGAGTACTTTTTATAACATGATGTCTCCTAGTAAAAGTGAGTTCGCCTAACATATTTTCCAAAATGTCTAACTGTTCGTCAAGCGGAGTTGTAATGAATAAAATACGGTCACTTAAACTTTGCCGAAAACCAACCTTAAACGATATTTTGGACACAAGTACCATACTTAACCTATATTTTTCTCTATGATCGAGACCTCTAGGATGAAAACTTAAATGCTAAAACTTTGAGATAATGATACAAGCTTCCCAAAACCGTTGAGTTCGTTTCCTAACGCTCGACGTGCATCATTTTATGACTAGCTTTTCAAGGCTACTTAGTCACTTTCATGAAATTGCCAAATGACATTGTTTTACGACGAAAAGCTATAATTTCATAATAAATCACTAAATGACTATCGTAGGATATCGTTTCAACGTAAATACTTGTAAAGTAATTTATAAATTGACAAGACGTTATAAGATTATTTTTTTGACGATAAACTTTATTTTCAAAAGTGTACAAGTGGTATGGATATCATATGAGTTTGCATGCACGACATTGTTTCATGACTTATATTAGAGCATATCATTTATAATAGGTCGCGGTTAGAGTGTTGCGTCTCATTTCTGTGCATCCACTCTGTCATCATAACTATTGCAACAGGTGAGTAATCACATCCCTTTTTACCGTTTTACTATATTTTGGGGCGAAATGCATGAACCATATTTGAACTAAATTGATTTCTAGTTTATGAACTCATTTTGTTTGAACCTTTGAACTTGAATCAAACCTTGAACTTAATTACGAAATTATGCCTTGTTTGAACTTATTGAACCGTACGTGTTATGACCTTGACCTAAAGTCTCCCATGATCGGAGCATCACTATAAAGTCTCCCATGTTCGGAGCATCACTATAAATTCTCGCCTTGTTGGTGGAGTGTTCTCAATAATTCTCGCCTAGGGGGTCGAGTGACAAAGGAGTCTTCCTTGTTGGAGCAGTGCAAAGTCTCCCATGTTCGGAGCATCCCCGAGTTATTATATACGTGGTACTATATTGTGAACTATTATGACCACTTATACTTGACTACTTGACACGCTATATTTTGTGCAATGGGTTGTGAACATACAGGTTGCAAGTTTTGTATGGGCGGAACTTGGAACTGAGTGGATTTACAATGCCTTTGCTTTGTGGACTATTCTCGATAACCGAAACCTTTGACTTTCTCTCTTAAACATTTTCATAATATACGAAACGTGTATACTCACCAACTATTTTCATAGTTGACCCGTTTTTCTCTCATGCATTTCAGGTGATCGTTAGTAAGCTTTTCTACCAGGTCTTGCATAATGAAGTTTTCACTTGTCACTACAAATCGTCATGTACTAAAACGCAATATTTTGGAATCTAAACTTTGTAATATATTTGCCGATGTCGGCTAAACTGGTATTGTAATGGTGTACTATTTCTTTTTAATCTTAACGTTGGTATGTTCTATTATCTTGTGCTTATGTTCCTTTCCGTTACACCTCGTGTTTTCCGCCTCCGGCGAGGGTGTGACAGCAAAAGCATTTCAAATTCACCTCCCTTGTTAACTCACTCGACGAAAATAACAAATATAACCTAACACCCCTTGGTGTCGTACGCCGAGACATTTAATCTCACTACAAACGCAACACACTATCATTTGATTTAACTAGGAAACATGATTCAAATAACCTTATTCGTTTTCATTTTTTGTTAAACCGATTAGCAACAATCACATTCGGCAGATAAGAACCAAACGAGCACACTTGACACCTTAACGATATTGTGACCTCAACCGAACCAAACAAAACAACCACCCTTGTGGTTTTCTTGTTAACTCAAACATAACCAAACACATCCAGAATAGTCATAACACGAAAACAATAATCTAAATAAAAAATCCAACATATTCAAATCATTACTCACGATTAAAACTGAAATAAATAAAACCCAAACCCAAACTTAACAAATAAATCAAATAAGCAAATCCTTGCGCAAACCCGTGACCCAAAACGGGTCGACCAGTAACCCATACGGGTTTGACTATGTTGATAATTAATTAAAAGGGTATTTTCTTCTCTTCATGTAGTATGCTACAAAGTAACAAAATAAAAGAGCCCCAAAACCTCTTACCTCATTATCACTTTCTCAAACAATTTCTAACAACCACCACTGTGCTGCTCTAACGAAATAGTAACCCTTTAATATTTCACTTTTGTTTTTATACGTTTTCGTCCGTTTTTCTTACTTTTTATTCGTTGTTATATGTTTTCATCATTTTTTATATGTTTGTATACGTTTTTATCCAATTGTATACTTTTTTGTCTGATTTTATCTGCTTTTACGGTTGTATTCGCGTTTATACGTTTATATCCATTTTTATACGTTTTTATACGCTGTTATATGATTTTATCCGTTTTATACGTTTTTGTCCGTTTTTATATGTTGTTATACGATTCTATCCGTTTTTATACGTTTTCGTCCGTTTTTCTTACATTTTTATCCGTTTGTATACGTTTTTATCCGTTTTTATACGTTGTTATACGATTTTATCCGTTTTTGTACGTTGTTATACGATTTTATCCGTTTTTGTCCGTTTTTATCCATTTTTTAACATTTTTATTCGCTTGTAAATGTTTATCTGTTTTAATCAGATTTTATACGGACAAAAACGTATAAAAATGGTCAAAACAAATAAAAATGGATGAAACCAGATGAAAACGTATAAAAACAGACAAAAACGTATAAAAATGGACAAAAATGTATAAAAACGGGCAAAAACATAATAAAGACAGATGAAAACGTATTAAAAAGGATGAAAACGTAAGAAAAACAGATGAAAACGTAAGAAAAACGGGCGAAAACGTATAAAAACGGAAGAAAACTGACAAAAACGGATAAAAACGTAAGAAAATCCCAGAGTTACGGGTCGCGCACAGGAGAGGATCCGAGGAAAATAAATAGAAGGACTAAATCTGTTAAACCCGACAACCCACAAGAACCATTTAGTAACTTTTTACTTGCTATCATAAGTTGTAATATATGGAGTAATGTAAACAACCAGTGACGTAAACAATGGTAACCTCGTTGAAAAAAATTTTATAGTAACTTAAGTCAAAATTTTGAGAAACTTTTAGTAACTTTTTTTGAGTATTAACCCATTTTAATATGCACCATTAGTTTGACTATGTTAACCGTTAATTTAGGGGTACTTTGATACTAACAAAATAGTGTAAACTAATACACTGAGCCCTTCAACCTCTTTCCTCTCATTATTCACTTTCCGAAACAATTTCTAACAACCACTAGCTTTAAACAAAAGCTTTCAACTTATAAAAAAAGTAATAAAAGCACTCTAAATTAAATATGAGCTATAATTAAATACATCGACTATACCAATCATAGGGTTTTAATTCAGTTTATGAGTTAACTAAAATTTTGATCATTGTGGTTTGCTGAGTATTTCACTGTTGGTCTAATTTTTTAAAAGTTTTAGATTCGGGTTGTATTTGGCGAGGGGCTTATATAAGGCTTATAGGGTTTGGGCTTTTAAAATAAGCCAGCTTATAAAATAAGTCTCGTTTGTCAAGCTGGCTTATGAAATCATAAGCCCCTAAAAGGGGCTTCAAACTTTATCTCAAAAAAGGGGCTAAAAACTTTAGCGAGGGGCTTTTGAATAAATTACTTATTTACCCAAAAAAATATCTAACATATATATAAACTTATTTAATTATGTCCTTTTTAGTAATTTTGCAATAATAAGCTTAAAGCTTAAGCCTATTTACCAAATTAGTTAAAAAAAAAATATAAATTTCAACTTCGGCTTACAATAAAAGCCCCAGCCCGGCCCCGAGCCCAAGCCTCAGCCCAATGCACCAAACATACCCTCAGTAAAGTGAAACATTCGTTCCAAAGTTTGGTCCAATTTTAATAGGCACCATTAGTTTGACTATGTTGACCGTTAATTAAGAGGGTACTTTGATACTAACAAAATACCCTAAACTAATACACCCAACCTTTTTCCTCATTATTCACTCTAAGAGCATTTGGTATGGTAACATTTACCTCGCGTTAAAGGTGACGTTGAGGTTCTTTAAAGTGTGTTAACCCACGTTATTACACCGTTCGACCTACGTGTACAACGGTTTTAGAGTCTGCGTTGCCATGGCAACGTGCGTTAACCCACGTTTTTTTTTTTTTTTTTTTTTTTTTAATTGGGTTTTGGTGTGTGTCTCTTTATAAAGTGGGTTCCAAAAAATGGTGTTATGATTGAGTTATAATAAAGGGTATTTTTTGAGTGTCAAGGTTAAAATACTAATGCTGATGTGGAACTGACGTGACGCAAGGTTAACTCATACTTTATAAAAATTAAAAACACAAATCCTCCAATTTAACTTCAAAACTGTTTGATGGTGGGTTTTTGGTTGCTGACCATAACGATTCAAATACATTCGGTTATGTGAGCTGAAGTTGCTGATTTTGTGATGCTTTCAGGTATACTTTTGAACTGATCGAATTCATTGATTTTTGTGTTTGCTTCAATTAGGTGTTAGTTATAGAGATTTGTGATATTATAGTGCGATAGAGGTGAATTAGTTGTGTTACGTGCGGCTATGGTTTGAAGCTCGGGTTTAGGTTGTGCACGAAAGGTGTTTGATGAAATGTCCATTAGAGAATGATACTTGCGTAATATTTATCGTTAGATTTTAACCTGAAAAAATTGTTTGGCGTGTCATTTAGAATGAAATAATAAGTTTTAGTCGTTAGTTTGATAAACAACTCCGAAAACATTTTTTGTCATTGGATAAAATAGTTTTAGGTTTAGTTTTGCCTGTCAATTGCAGAAATGGCAAGTTTTGCTGTTACGTTTTTGCATTTACCGGCTAGTTTATCACTTGCTGTTTGAATCGACAGATATTGTTATTTAAATTGCCCTTATGTATTCCGGAGCAAAAGGGCATTTTGCGTGCTGTTCTTTGACTAACCGTTAACATGTCTATACATATCTACCAATGCAACTGCAAATTTAGCAACAGTGTTACATTAGTTTTCATGTGATTTGCAGTCACAAAAAACTTTACCATGGCAGGCACATAACACAATGTGGGCTAATAGATGCTTAAAGTTTGCAAAATGGTTGGGTTGGGTAACTTCTGATAGCATGAAACTATCTTGTGTGCGTAGGCACATTTACAATTGGTTATGCTTACCTATCCCCTTATAAGGATGAAATGGACAAAGTCAAGTAGTCAAATCTACTTCTTGTTTGGTCTATTTATGCAGAGCGACTGTCTATCTGTTGTATCTTATTTGTATCCGAAGTAAGGCTTGTAATTTTTTTGCATCATGGCAATGTGTACCAACAAGTAAATACTATTTAATTGTTTATGATTGTCAATGAAAATATAATTATACATTATTTATGCAGCCTGAATCACTTTGTCATAACTTTTGCTGCGAACCAACTAATAGGACCTGAGCGCTCAGTTGCATGACAATCTGGTTTTCTATTCCTACTTACTAATCACATTATATGCTATTTCTTTTTTATAGGCAGAAGTTACTCAGAGGATGAGTCATGTAAATGAGGTGGCTGTTTGAGCTTCTGGCTATAATAGGCATGAGGAACTGGCAAAGAAACTTCAGGTATGAAATATATAACCCAAACTGTTAATTGCAATCAACACACCATTCAATTATCTAGTTGTATTTTTGGGACACAAAACAAACTTGAACTATTGTCCTAACATAGATATGGTTGATATATACCTTGCTGAATAAGTTGAATTTTATAGATATGGTAATGTGAAGCAGGTGCTGCTTGCATTAGACCATATGTGATGTCGCCTGTCAGGTTGTTAGTTTAAATATGCCGAGTGTTGAACTACATCAGGATGTGATCTAGTTATGTTATTAATATGTATTTTTTTGTGGTCCACATTACACATAGTAATTAATCTAAATAAATAGAATGCTGAATCAGCTGTAGCTGTTCACTTAAATAAAACTAAAAGTAATTTAAAATTATACGCAGACTAGATGAATTACATCTGCTTCAGAATTTGTGACCTCTTTTAACATGTTTAGTTTAATAGGCAAAACGTTGACCTAGTTGTTACTGTGATGGTTTAGTTATAGGTCAAATGGGTCATGGGTCGAAACGGGTCAAATGGGTCATAGGTCGAAACAGGTCAAATGGAAACACTGGTCAAACGGGTAGTGGGTCAACTGGTTTGGGTTGGGTCAAGATTGCCAAGTTTATGTTGTATTCAAAGTAGCTTAGCGAAGCACTTTAAGAATGGGCTTTTTAGGTTTTTTATTTGAAGGTCACTGTAGTAGCAGTCAAAAGTATGGAATTAACATGACACTTTTTAATACGATTCAGTTTTGCTGTATATACATACACTATCTAATACGTTCTATGTGCAATTTTCTTTGACAGATTTGGAAATGAAATGATCATTAATTTGGATGGTTATGGATAAAAGGCTTGCAGACTGGAAATGTCATGAGATTGTCTGCTAGAATAATCTACCTCGAGTGATTAACTGGTTAGATTTGGAATTATCAGGTTATAAATGACAGTTATCTTTAAAGGAGTGTTTGGGTTTGAAGATTGGTCAGATGTCTATGTACCTTGGTACCAAAATTCTTTGACTCATACTCTCTTTTCTCAGGAATAATGTGGCAGGGAGGATGTACATGTGTATCATTCGATACTAGATACCATAAGGATAGTTTACTGACATAGAATGCTTCTCCGTTGCTATGATTGGATAAAAATAATGGAAAGAGGACATATTGCAAATTATCTTGATTTATGGTTATAACAACCCGTAAAAATTTTGGATTATTATCATATTATTTATCACGCCAGAGAATGCAAATCAATTATATTATGATACTTATGAATATTTATCTCATTTTAACAGAAATATTGACACCGCACACACGGTACTTTTCCACCGAGTATCTTAATAGTAAATGTGAAATTATTATTGTCTAATTTATAATTTTAAGCATACTTAAGCTTAAACAGTGTTTCGGGAGGTTATCCCGCACACCGCAGAACGCAGTAACACACGAAACTAGTATTTTATATTGAAATAAGTGAGACTATCAATTTTAACACATACTGATGATTTACAAATGAAAACGAGAGGTTATCTCATTGTCTCGGAAAACATGGCACCGCATGCGTACTGACACCGACTTAGTTACGGCAAAATTTTTATAATCCAATTCCAAAATAATAATGATACCTTAGTATTACGCTCATGAAAACATTTCCAGAAACATATTTGACATATTTTACGCGTATCGGGATACTGCGTTTAAATTGGAACATGACGGGACACATGCTTAATACAATGGCTAATCTATACTACATAAAATACAAAAACGGTCAACAAGTCAAGAATTGGAAAAGTGAAATGTGAAAAGTGGAAAAGGTAACTTTGGAAAGTATTCATTGTTTGCAAAAAAAAAAACTGTCATATCATATACTCTCATACCATTCCTGAATGTGAAACCCTGTTAAGAATTTTTGTTAGAGTTGAATTATCGGATGTTACAACAGTTTGCAATTACATTTTGATCTTTTCACGTTCTATTTTTTATCGTTAATTGTCTACCGCTAAAAACCGCTGCCGCCAGACGCGCATACTCACCTAGTAATAAAAATAAAAAAAATAAACTAACATTAACCCACCCCCACGTGATAAACATAGATCTTATTTAATTTCTTTTTCATTTTCGAGTCTAGGTAGATCTTTGTTATTACTGTGAGTTGGGAGTGACCAGTGGGTAGCCTAACAAGCAAAAAAAAAAAAAAAAAAAAAAAAAAAAAAAAATCTTACAAAGTTAAAAATGTTTTTTCAATAATGTAACGATTCACTTTTTGTTTTTTAGTCGAGTGAGTAATCGGTCGAGGAGATGAACCCTTCGTCAATTTTGGAGTCGACCGACCTAGTTCGACCATCATGCTGCAATGGCGGCGACTCGGTCGGCGCAATGGCGACCGAATCGGTCGACCGACCACTGCGGGCAGCCTAATGGTTTTCTTTTTAAGTGCTTGGCTTAGTAGCCTTATTAGATTGTACATTGTGGTTAAATGGTTGTATATTTTGGTGAACGGGTAAATTAAATAGTGTATTAATTGTATATATTGAATAGTTTTTTTTAGTTTTATTTGTGCTTCAAATAGTTGTAACTTGTGCTTTTTTACTTGTATTTGCTTAAAAATTCTATATTAGAAAATCTTAAAAAATAAATAGGAAGGAAGGTACAAAAGATGCATTATAAATAGTACTATATTATAAGTACTATAGATAAAAAAATAAACTAACATTAACCCACCCCTCACGCCCCCATCCTTTTCATCATTTCCTTTTCGTCTTATTCCTCTTTTTCAAGTCAACAACCTTCCTATCACCATCACCACATCTCAAGTAGAAGGCTACCATCATAGATATCACAAGATGGTTGAAACGTGGCTATGAAAATAGTGGGCAAAATCACAGGTTATCTCCTCACTTGCATACAAACCTCACATAAAATTAGGGTTCCAAAGTTAAGGTTGTTCAAAATTGTTTTTGGGGGTTTTGTAATTCGAGGTGTAATTGTCTAATTCAAGCTTCCATTGTTCGATTAATCAAGAAAGCTCGTGTTAATTCTTCTGCCATTCGATTCAACCATCATTTTGTAAGATTTGTTATTTAAAAGTATTCAACTTTAATTAATTTGTTTTGGTAATTAATCTTTTAATTCGAATGGAATAAGTGAAATTAAAAGAGATTTGTTGCTTGTTAAGATTATTGTTGTTGCCGTGGCTTTGCTAAGGATTAAAAACACAAGACCAAAAACTAAATGATTGTTTGGTTTGAGCTTATTCCCTTAATTGATTTTCGATCTATGTCATGGCTTGTTAGCTTATTGAAATTTCAGCTTATTGCTTTACTTGGTTTTCGACTTAAAGTTGGGGCTAAATTGCTCACCTTGGTTATTCGGATTTTACTTGGCTTATTCCTTATTTGGTTTTCGGTCTAAGTAAGCTTATGATACTTTTGGTTATTTCCTCGTTGCGTTTTCTTTGTGATCCTTGCCTCGACCGGGAACGAGCACGCACTCGAGGGGGTTAGTTCCTAGTCACTATAATCGTTGTTCACATTGTTCATTGTGTTCGGATATCATTAGAACTCAAAAGAGTCGAATGTTGTGGATCCTTTTGAGTCACCCAACGGGGTGCCTTTGTTTACTCACTTCGAGCCAAGGGAGAACACCCTATGGTGTTTCTACCCGCTTCAACTCTAGACCACACCAAGAGGTCTCGTAAGAGCTCGTTGGTGTCGCGTATGTGATAGAAATGAGAGATTGGTGTGATGTTGGAAATCGTTATTAGGTGAGAACTTATGTTTATTACATTGGGATGATGTATTTGCCTTTTTTTGGACTATTATGTGTTATAGTAATATGATCGTGCGGGATTTAGGGGGTGTTTTGGTAAGCTTATTTAAAGTAGCTTAATAGGTTATTGGGTTCTGAAAAAGCTTAAAAATCTCGCAAGGCAGCAGCGAGTAAGTGGCCTAGGCAGGGAGTACGTGGGGGGTATTGGAATTTTTATGTACAAGTTTTGAAATTATGCGTCTTCTTGACAGGTATACATACTTGAAAACCCATAAATTAGCTCATTTTACACTGAGTATTGACGAGATGTTTGTTGAAAAGGTTCTTATGATTGTTTGTAGAAGGCAAATATAGAATTTATTTTTAGGTTGATTATTTTTTAGATTTTTGTGTAGATGATGTTTAGATAATGGTGAGATTTGTTGATGTTCTTGCGAGCTTTATTAGCTTTAATTGGTTTTTGAGATTTTGCTAAGCCTATGAATGTTTTTTAAGATTTTTGAGTTGTTTTTATATGGATTTAAGATTGCTTTTGATGTTTACTGCTTGTTAGTATTTGATGATAAGTGATGATGATGATGTAATGCAACTATCCTTTTTGGATGCGTATCTTGTGTGTTGTAATGTTATGAATTATGATGTATATTCCCATCACTACAAAATAAATGCCATTTAGTGTCTGAAACACTGAAGTGTAAAAGAGTCAATAAAACACCATTTTAGTCTTTCCCGTCTAATTAAAAAAGTCAAAGTTCAATTCAGTCCTCGACCTTCAAAATCGATCTAATAATCCTGGTGAACAAAATCCGGCCATCAACACCGGTCACCGGAAGGTGTGATTGATTCCATTTCTTTGAGGTAATTTTGTATCTTATGAAGTGCACAAATGTGATTATATGATTTACAAGTGTTTGATGAAATGTTTGAATGAAATACATGTTCTCTTTGTGTATGCAATCCAACTGTTTGATGAAATGCTTGAATGAAATATATCTTTTAATTAACAAGCTGTTTTGAATAAGCAAATCGAAGTTGTTCGTTTAACCCAGATAAGCAGTTTAATAAGCAATCCCAAACAGGACATGTTATGACATTATACGTCATGATGTTCTGTGTTAATACTTTTTAAGAATGGCCATAATGTAAACAGTTAGAAGCTGTATTGATGTTTAAGGAATGCTAATTATCGAATGGTCATAATGTTTAAGTTGTGCACGGAGCATCGAAAGTCTTTTTACCTTTTCCTACTGAGGACATGGATCAATGTTAGGTCATAGAGCGGTATTGTCACACACATGCAGCTAGGACCAATTTTAGGGAAGGGCTGTTGTCAAATTAACATTTGTGCATACAAGATATAAAAAACACATTATTTTTTTGCTGAGCGCAAAATGGCTGGCGGGTAATGAGCTGGAGTCAAAACTAGTACTGTATATGATTAGCACACGTCTAAATGGTTTGCATTGGGTCGGCACGCAAACATTTTCTTTAGATTATACTGTAACTAATGTGTTAAAATTCACACAGCGATAGTCTAATACAAATCGACTAGAAAGGTTTTGTGCATTAGAAACATTTCGAGTGACTTCAACATGTTTAACACTTTGACCCGCTCCATCCATTTTACCCATTTCCTTTTAAGTTATACTTTCAGTTTGACCTTTAGTATATAAGTATGTCAGAACTTCCACCTCTGATTATTGTTATACAACTTCTAAATCTGCTCAAGTTATACAACTATAAGTTATACCATGTCTTAAAAAGTTCCGTTTAACATCTGGAAGAATTGAGATATTGTATTTTGAACATTTCTTACTTGATTAAATGCAATTATCATAAGTCTCTTTAGCCAATAATTATACTAGGAAGGATAATATACAACGTTAGATTTTTATCCTGATGTTAAAAGTAAAGGTACTCTTTTCATAGAAAACAAAACCGTTTGAGTGGATCGTCCTCCCAAATCTTAATTTATCTATATTCTTCGCGTCGTCGGTTTCAAAAGATCGTTATTTTCTTCTTCTTTTAAGTCTTCTGTTTACAAATATTATGGTATGCAAATGGGACGGTCAAAACAAACTACTCTGTAGTAGTAGTATGATTTTGTTCTGATGAAATCTTCCATATGCTGCAAATTCTGTTTTTTTAACACGCTGAGATGCCCATCTAGGAGTGTAAGGTGAACAGGGAGTTGTAAGATGTTGGACTGAACAACTATCAGTTAACTTATTTGGAAGTAGGACAAAACCAACGAAGGATCTTTTCTTTTCTTTCAAAGCATATATTGTATGCACTTCAATGGAGTCAGTGTCTTAAGACTGATTACTACCTTTGCCACATATCTGAGTCACAGAAGAAGTTAAGTGGCTCGCTCGTCAATTACTATGGCAGATTAACGGATATTGTTCAGTTGAACTATTCTGGAAAATTAAGGGTCGTTTTATTCAAATGTGATTGGGTTGACATAGATAAAGGGTGCAAAACTGATGAATTTGGAATTAAACTTGTGAACTTCTCCCATCTTACCACAAAGGTGATAACTTACTTGACGACGCTTTTGTGTTGGCATCACAAGTTGATAAGGTGTTCTACACTCATGATTCGAAATTCGAAGATTGGATGGTTGCACGACATGTTAAAGTTAAGGATGCCTTCAACATGCAATGTGATATTGATGATAAAATTTTGAGTTCACTCCCTCACTCTAATGACCTGCCTAACTTTACATCGGGTTGGGGTTGATGTTGATGATGGAGTGGATGGCACTGGTTTTGGAGTCTCAAGAGGTAGAAGGTGATGAAAATGAACAAGAATAATATACTTTATATCATTGGTTAATCAGGTACATCACTTTTCTTTAATCCCCTGTTTGGAATGTTTTCTATGGAGGACTTCTTGAAAATTGTATTTAATTTTGATTTTTGACAGTTAATTTGTTACTGAGTAACAGATATAGCTTGTTTGACTTTAGTTGGTGTATCTATAATCGAAATTGTTAATTGCTAATTAGAACCCTTTATTTGCTTATTGAGACTATAAATATAAGCCTTATACTTGAGAACTTCTTCAAACTACACCTTTCAATCTTACAAACTCCTTTAATTGGTGTATCACAAGCTCAATTTCGATGCATTGTTCTATTACCCATCTGACCATATAGCTAAGTCAAGAAACCAATATTTTGGTCGACAAAGGGTCAATTTTGTCTAACGGGTCAACAGTTGATTAGGTGTGTTTTAATGGTACAGCATACTGGTGTTTTATATCAATCAGTTACTTATGGCCTTGATAGTTGTCTAGTTGATATGAGCTTTATTTGTGGACTTGTAAAGCAGTTTCAATATGGTAAATTTAGAAAATTTCTCCGATCCGTATGACATTCAGATTTTTGTATGAAGGGCAAGCTGACAGAGGAACAGGTACTGAATTATCCGATAACTTTGCATGTGTTGCCTCTTTATCTCGTTTGCACTAACTTACCAGTGCTTTCTTTCAGCACCTCCACAAGAACGTTACATAGGCGAACTAGTATTTTGGTTTGTTTGTGACTTAATAAAGAAAGATGACTTAAAATATTAAGTAATAAAACTGAGGATGTCTGCATTAAGTCATCTGTTAATTAAACATGACTTAATAAAATATTTTAACAAACATGCCCTTAAATATATAAAATATATAAATTTTACCCTCAAAGTCACTTCAATAAAAGCAGTCGCATCCAAAACACTTCACTTGCAGTATAATAATTTGGGCGGAAATCAAAACAGTCACATCCAAAACACCATCTACGGTCATCTTCTCCGGTTATCTCACCGTCTACAGTCATCTTCTCCGGTCATATTACCATCGCCGAAGGTAGTATTTCTCTAATAATTAGGGTTTCATCTAATAATCGCTTAATTTGAGCTTATTTCAAGCTGAATTTGTGTTTAGGTTATGAATTTGTTAGTTTTGAGCTTAATTAATAATTAGGGTTTAATCTCTTAATTTTGCTATTTGAGCTTAATCAGGTTATGAATTTGTGTTTAGGTTATGATTAATCTCTTAATGTTGATGATTAATTTGTGTTTAGGTTATGAATTTGTTAGGAATTATTTGAGCTTATGTTGATGATCATTTTGTATGACGTCATCATCGTTACTATTTTGTTGAATTTGAACTGAATTTGTGATTTGTGTTGTTAAAGTCGATGGCGTAACTTAGGATGAGTATGACGTCATTTTGCGCAATTTGTGATAATCGTAATGAATTAGTTTATGTTGTAGAATTACTCATGATGAGGTGATTTCATTTCCTTTTTCTTACATAAAGTATATATTGTTATATCAGGTTTGCGCCCATACCTATTACTGACTTTGTACTCAGATGTTGCAGAATATGAGCCTTAATGCTAAGAAATGAGTAGCAGTTATTCAAACTTATAAGATATGGGATATTGACATGAATGGGATTATGTGAAGAATGAGGTGTGGTTTCTTTTGGATGGGGGCTAGTGGGTGATGAAGCTACTTTGCCCTAATTTACGATCCGGTTAACCATACCTCCCTTGTTGATCAGAAAAGTTGTTATATGCCTAACTGGTTTAGCAGCAAATATTATGCAGTTCTACTTCTGTGGTTTAGCAGTGGTCTAGCAGGTCTGCAAGTTTTGGTCTTCTGTTGTAGTTTGGCAATTCAATTCTTTTGTTTTGCTGTTATGTTATTAGTTGGGTCTGCACTGCTATATTTTTATACCTGGTATACATATGGCAACATGGATCGAATTTATGGGACAGGCTTGGTTTTGTGACGTGGGGCTGCTATGCTAGCTTGTCATCCTTAGGCTTTAATTTGTGGATTTATTATCCGAACTTATGGGGTAGGTTTTTGCGCTGGTCTTCTTTTTGTTTTAGTTTGAAGTTTGTTTGTAATTGTTTTGGGTCCACTTCAATCAATCATCTTGGTTCCTTTTGTTTGTATTTTGGTTGCGTTTTTCGGTTATAATATTTGCGTTTTTGGATGGTTATGGATAAAAGGCTTGCAGACTGGACAATGTCATGACATTGTCTGCTAGAATAATCTGCCTCGAGTGATTAACTGGTTAGATTTGGAAATCTTTGGTCATTAAATGGCAGTTATCTTTAAAGGAGTTTGGGTTTGAAGATTGGTCAGATGGCTATTTACCTTGGTACTGAAATTGTTTGACTCATAAACTCTCATTTCTCTTTACTCAGGTGAAATAACTTTGAACTTAGGGTCGTTGTTTAATCTTATTTTGGGCTTATGATTTTATCTGGTTTTGACCAAACAATAATCCTTTAAGAAATTCCCTCAATTAAAACAAAATCCCCAAATTTTATAAAAGCCCCAAATTTTATAAAAATAAAAAATCCTAACCCTCTAACCAGGTTTTGACTAAATTGAATCTTTTGGCCGATTCTGCTCAACTCTCCCTGGTCCGATTACTTTGTAGTCCGAGCTTTACAACACTGGGTAGGCTTATTTTAAGAGGTTAATAAGCTATTGGGTATAAAAAAAAGGTACAGAGCTTATTGAATTTGTTTGGGTAAGCTCATGTCAAAGTGCTTTATACATTGGGATGTATTTGTATTTTTCCTAATTATCATGTGTAGAGCAGCGAGAGTTCGTGAGTTTATGGGATTTAGGGGGTGTTTGTTTAAGCTTATATAAAGAACTTATATGGGCTCGGCAAGCTTATGCCAAAGTGCTTATTAGTTATTTGGGGGAATAAGGGTTTACTTTCGATAATGAATAAATGCTTAAATTAAGCATAAGGATATCCTGATACATTACATCATCTTAGTATCCTTTGGGATTGATTGAAGCCAATATAATGTATGTAGCCTTGTTCCGCCTAGAGATAAGAACCACATATATAAAGGCGTTATCTTTGTTAAGTTTTGTTTTAATAGCTGTAAGGATTAGTTTCTCTTGTTTACACTCTATTACGTTTTAGATAAAAGCGATTATATTAACTCTTTCCAAATCCAAATCTAAATCCAAATTCAAATCCTAATCCAAACCCGCTTACAAACCAAACCCACCCTTACTGATATAGATAAAAGCGATGATGAAGTGCTTTTATCTATATCATTGAAATCTCTGCGAAAAGACATTTTCCTTTTTTGTCATTTGATTGTAATTGCTTTTCAACTAGCTTTTCACTTTCTTTTTGGATAGCTTAAAGTTGCAAACTTTCATCCATACCCCACCTCAAATTCACATAAAGTTTCAACCTTTTCAGTCAATCTATGGTTCTTTAAGTATGTGTGTTCTTGACAGTGAAAACCCATAGATTAGCTCATTTTACACTGAGTATTGACGAGATGTTTGATGAAAGGTATTCTTATGATTGTTTATGGAAGAAAAAACAAGAATTTATGTTTATGTTGATTATTTTTTAAATTTTGCTGTAATTGATGTTTAGATAATGGTGAGATTTGTTGATGTTGTTGCGAGCTTAGATTTATTAGCTTTAATTGTTAAATGATTGATTTTTCGGGTTTTGGTTTTTGAGATTTTGCTAAGCCTATTAATGTTTTTTTAAGATTTGAGTTGTTTTTATATGGATTTAAGATTGCTTTTGATGTTTACTGCTTGTTAGTATTTGACGATAAATGACGGTGTAACTATGTAACTACCCTTGTTGGATTTGTATGTTGCGTGTGTAAATGGGGTGAATCATTGTACTTTGAGAAAATGTGGTATGAATTTAGGATATGGACTAGGTTTAGCTTGGATCGTTGAGTTATGATGTTTTGGTTTTCGGTTTCAAGATTTTGAGTTTGTATGTTTTCTTATATAGGATTTGAATTGGATACAGGTTTCTTTGATTTTGTTGGTCAGTTGTTAGGATATGGATTTGAGATTGCTTTTGATGTTCGTTGCTTGTTCGTATTTGACTATAAGTGACGGCATAACTACCCTGGTTTAATACCCGTTTTGTGTGCTCAGATGATGTGAATTTTGGTCTTTTATATGTTACAGCTACAACTTTAAACATTAATTATGTCACTAGAAGAGAATGAATTATACTGTGCGTGTTTGTATAAAGATTCATGTTTGTATGCGTGTTTATACAAATTAAGCTAACGTATATGTGTGTGTTTGTATGCGTTAAGTTGTTAACATCTCTCCCACGGGTGTCACTTTTAATTTATAGAAATTGCTCTGCATTTTTGAAGTTATGGTTTACTATTTCAAATTAGCTGCGTGTTTACAGTTGATGCTAGTGTTGAGGTACCTGCCAACACAGGGCTAATCTTAGGGGGTGTTTGTGTAGGCTTATATGTATGCTTATGAGCTCATTTGATTTCAGCTTATATGTATGTAGACATGTAAAAGATAACATATCGGTTGATTTTTAAGAAACTTAAAAATCCCCAATATCCGATGTGGATCCCCGATACCCGATGGGGATGGGGAAGCAAAACTATTTCCCAGTGGGGATGGGGATGTGGACTTGGGATAGGGGACGGGGATGGGAAATGCAATCCCCGACATACCCGACCCCGTTGCCATCATATAGACTGAAGGACCACTACATTTCCACATTGCATAATAAGTTGAATTTGAAAATGATAGGGGTCACTCATCACTGCCAATAAACCACAGTCTTGATACGGACTATTATGCTTTTATAATGAACATGTGAATGATGATCATGACTCCATGGCTTCTAGTTGTATGCATGCACTGATACGGACTATTATGCTTTTATAATGAACATGTGAATGATGATCATGACTCCATGGCTTCTAGTTGTATGCATGCACTAAACCATAGTCTTGATACGGACTATTATGCTTTTATAATGAACATGTGAATGATGATCATGACTCCATGGCTTCTAGTTGTATGCATGCACTGATACATAATGTAATATGTACTCGAGCTCCATGTCTCACTAGATTTTGCAATTGTTTGGTAATTAGGGTGTTTCGAAAATGGGGAAGCTGACATTGAAAACGACTGAGATGGAGACTGTGTATGATCTTGTGCTAGTTTGCTTGGAACCATATGTAATGTTTTCATATGTTAGGGTATTTAGCTTGTTGCCCTGACTACTAGCTGATAAGAAAGAAAGCTTGTATACAACTCTGTTTTCATGTCAACATGTAAATTAGTTAAATTTTAAAGTTCGATCATTCTAATATTTAAAAGTAATGCAATTATCCTAGTGCCTACAGAGGCGTTATCTATGTTTGGGGCTCATGAGTATTGTATTCAGGTTACAACTGTGTTGATTATATGACACATTGTTCATTAGGTTACAATTTGGTATGATGCCTTCAACACATGTGACTTAAAAGTTTTAATTTAAACTGATTTGAAATCTAGAAGGACTCTTCTTTGCTATGAACAAAATTGCCATTTTCTTGACTGATGCTTCTATTTCTTGCATTAGGGTGTTTCTGTTCTTTAATTTGTTTTGTAGAGGACCACATGTTATTTTTTATTTATTATTATTTTTTTTTTGGGGGTAAATATAGTGTTTTTTTGTGTACAAAATACAAACATGTGTGTCGTTAAAATGATGACTTTTGCGACCTGTATTATTGATGATTTTTGGTTATTTTGTAACCTCTGATATTGACATTTTCTTAAGAATCACCCCATATCATTTTCTGTATTATCCTTGTCTTGGTTTTAATAAGATTTGTTTGATGAAGAACAAAAAGCGTACAATGGAACAAATGAAAATGTATGTTGGTGTTTCATGCTAATAACTGTAATATAACTGATAAGAGCATAGATTCCCATTCGCAAAGGTACATAATTTTTGATTAATTTCTATACAGTTAGGATGTTTGAAGTTAGATGCCTCATTTGATGGTCATGGCTGAAACAGCTGTTGTTAGACTAACATGAGTAACTCAAGTAGTATTGCTTTATGATGTTACACTTTCTGATAATTGAACAAAGATGGTCTTTTTGTGCAATTGTCAGCGGTTGTTTCTGTTGTCTATGGGGCGGGGGGAATCAGTTAACTTTTGCATAATGAAATATCTTGGATTATCTTGAGGAAAAAAAAAAAAAAAAAAAAAAAACGCAGAAACTAGGAAATTGTCAAAGTAACTATGGTACTTGATCTTTCTGAAGACTTAATTATTTTTGTTATGAAATGCAGAACACAAGGTTTTCGTGCTCTTTTCACCGGTGACACTGGAGAAATACGAGCTGAAGTGAGGGAACAGATCGATACAAAGGTTGCAGAGTGACGAGAGAAAGGAAAGGCAGAGATCATTCCTGGTGCTCTGTTCATAGATGAAGTCCACATGCTTGATATCGAGTGTTTTCATTCCTAAACCATGCCTTAGAAAACGACATGGCACCAATATTTGTTGCCACCAACCGAGGAATCACAACTATTCACGGCACAAACTACAAATCCCCCCATGGGATTCCAATCAATTTCCTGGATCGCCATCTCATCATCTCCACACAACCGTACATTGAAGATGACATTCACAAGATTCTTGATACAAGGTGTCAAGAGGAAGATGTTGACATATCTGATGATGCAAAGGTTTTGTTGACAAAAATTAGGTTGAGACATCTCTGACATCAGCTGCATTGGCTTGCCAGAAGAGGAAAGGGAAGGTTGTGGAAATGGAAGACGCGAGCCGAGTTTATGAGTTGTTTTGGGATGTGAGCCGAGTTTATGAGCTGTTTTGGGTTTGACAATGACGTTCTTGTAATTCCTTTTTATTAGTTTCAGTTTCAAGTCTGGTTGTTTTTTTAACGTATTTATAGTGTGAATTTACAATGTACAACAGTAGAAACAGCTAATCATGTCCTATGGCCACATGAAGAATGTGCTACTTTTTCATCCAGTTAGCAATTGTTGGTCTATGTCTAATCGTTGAGTTGTGTGCGAGATGATTTTTCAAGATAGGGGATTATTATAAAACTGGGCAAAAAACATTCCGGGCCAGCCTGATCCTTACAAAAAATGTTCTCATTTTGACCCGTTACACAAGCCGCCAAACACCCCCATTTTCCCACCCTTACGAATATTTATTTCAAAGAGCGGCCATACCATCGAAGATGTTGCAACATAAGATGTTGATCAAATAACTTTTCAAGAAGACTGGTAGCTTTGGTTGCTACAGTCTATTTGTCGGAGTCCTTCTGGTAACAGATGAATACTAGACTAATGCAGTTAAAGGCATAATACGTGGCAAAAATGAATACCTAATGCTTATAAGCTCCTAAATAGTTTTATTCAAAAAACTAAAGCATAACTTTTGTAATCATATTTAGCACGCTAATATCTGTAGGGGATTCTAATAACTGGGAAAAATACATTCCGGGGCAACCTGATCCATACCAAAAATGTTCTCGTTTTGACCCGTTACACAAGCGCTAGACCCGCCCATTTTCCCACCCTCACGAATATTTATTCAAAGAGCAGCCATAACCATCCAAAATGATGCAACATAAAGCTGAGGTAGGGTGCAAATGGCACGTCATCAGGTTCCTAATACTTATGTATTCATAATCCCTTTAGGTTTTGCAGCGTTATGGAAGTAACTGAGCATATCGCTTTTCCAATGACGTCCCAGTTCAACCCACATGATGTCAGCCGGATCATGAGCTTTTTCAAGATGTCGAGTAACTGATAACTCACATCCCGAGCCTTTCGTATAGCTTTCACTTGTTCCAATATCCATAGTTGATACATGTAGTTAAGAATGTTAAGTTTAGGTGGCGGGTCCATGAACTCGAAATCAAGTAAATTTTCGATTTTTGACTACTTCAGAAGCAAAAGAACGTTCCTCCGATTCACCCTCCAGATTTTTTGGGATGGGGTTGTCGAAGCATTTCTTTTTTGTACGAGTTTTCGGTAAAAAGACAGTAACATGTACCGGGCCTAATAGTAAACAAACTACAAGACCTAAATTTAGCTAAGTTAGTGTAATCTGACTACAAGACCTGAACTTTGTTTATAAAAGCATTTTAACCCCAAAGACCTAACAAAATACCAATAAAATCAAAAGTAAAGTGTACTTGCAGTAATAAAACAAACAAACTTTGCCCCCATGAAAGGATCCAGTGATGTAACCAACAGACTTTCTCATTCAAATAGACACACTTGATCATAAACATGGTTGATACATATGATAAGTCATCAGGAATGTAAATGCACCCTTACGTCTCTTACAGTACTTATGCAACAAGAAAATTAAAACACACTTACAAACATATTTGACAAAGTAACGTTTATATAACTACGGCATGCACTCCTCCTTGCTGCACTTACTTTCAAATTTCACAAAGAAAGCTTGGTACTAGACCTGAAAGGGTTCAAAAATAAAACCGAGTTAGTGATTGTTTAATAACAAACTCATTTGAAATCATATTCTGCAAAAGGATAGAACAGAGTACCTTATATATTTTGAAGCACGTCGAGAATACGCTGCAACTCATTGACAACAATTTCTATTTTCATCCGTTGTGGTGGTGAATCCACAGAGCACGATACTCCAATCTTGATAATTGCAACCAAGCATTCTTCCACTTTCTTTGCATTTGCTTCCGTACTTTGCAACACAATTGCATCATCATCAATAACATCGATTACATGATCCGGTAATGCCATGTAAGCAGATTTGTGAAGGCTAAGACCATCGTTGAACATTTCATCTGTTGGCTTTTTCCCGGTCATCACCTCTAGTAATAATACTCCAAAACTGTAGACATCCCCAATACTTGTCATCTTGCTCCCGAGACCATACTCTGTGAATTAAAAACAATTAGTTAATTTACAAACAGTAATTTGTAAGTAAATGTAAGCCTTATTGAATACTACCTGGAGGTGCATAACCAATTGTTCCTTTAACCCCGGTTGAGCTGTTTTGGTTTAAGTCTGTACCAAGTAGTCGAGCTAAACCAAAGTCCCCAACATGAGCCACCATATCTTCATCAAGTAGAATGTTACTAGGCTTCAAGTCACCGTGAACAATCGTTGTTTGACAGCGATTGTGAAGATAATCAAGTGCTGTTGCAACATCTCTGAGTATGCTTATTCTTTGAAGAAGGGTCAGTTTCAACGTATTTTCACTTGAATGAAGCCAGTTGTGTACACTTCCATTCGGCATAAACTCGTAAATCAAAGCTTTAAAATCATTGCCTTGGAAATCAGTACTTGAACAAGAAGTTATTATCTTCAACAGATTACGGTGTCGAATATTCTGCCATGCTTCACATTCTGCTAGAAAACTTCTGTGAGCTCCTTTATTTTGAAGATGCAAAACTTTGACTGCAACAGGTTTATTATGATTAGAATCGAGGATTCCTTTGTAAACCGAACTAAACCCACCCTCCCCAATCAAATTTGCTGCAGAGAAGCCATCAGTAGCCTTGAGAAGTTGATGGTATGAAACTTTCATGAACCGTTCACTCCCTGATGATTGAGATGGTTGACTTTTGCGTTTCTTCTTACACAAAAGATACACACAACATAATATGACGAGCAACGTGACTGCAATCACGATGACTAATATGAAGAAAGGAAACCTTTTTTTCTTGCTACCCGTCTCCTTGCATTTGGGTAACTTAAGTGTAACCAAACCACCACAAAGCCTATTGTTCCCCAAAACCGAAAATGCACTTGCATTAGCAAACACTCCTACAACCGGTACTTCACCCTCAAAATCATTAAAGGATAGGTTCAAATATACTAAGGATTTCCATTTTTCTAATAATTGTGGAATTTTGCCAGATAAATTATTTTCAGAAATGTCAAGTACCTCCAATCCTCCCAAGGAACTTAATGAAGATGGTATTATGCCTTGAAATTGGTTGCCATTAAGGTATAACTTTGTAAGGCTGATACACTCACCAAGGTTAGTAATGGTGCCTGAGAAACTGTTATAAGATAAAGAAAGACCATTCAACATCTTGAGGTATTTAATCTCTGATGGAATTGAACCAGACAGGTTGTTGTTTGAAAGATCTAAAAAATAATTTAGTGATGGAAGTTGAAAAAGTTGTTTGGGTATGTTTCCAGTGAGTCTATTGTCTGCAAGGTTTAACCTATTAAGTTCTTTACAATTCCCGAGGCTTGATGGAACATGACCTTCTAATTTGTTGTAATCTAAGTAAAGTTGTGTCAACAGTGATAAGTTCCCAATAGCATCAGGGATAGGCCCTGAAAATTGATTGCTATCTAGATCAAGAACTTGTAGCTTTTGTAGTTTACCAACGCTAGTGGGAATTCTTCCTTTGAATCTGTTATTTCCTAAAAATAAAGTGGTCAAGCCAACTAGACTACCTATACATGAAGGGAGGCTTCCAAATAATTTATTGTCTTGTAAATTTAGATAGGTGAATTGATGAGAGAGATTACCAATTGACATAGGAAGCACTCCTACTAAGTCGCAATTTGAAAGATCCAAAGTTACTAATCTGGTGCAGTTTTTCAAAGAATCAATAAACTTCATGTCATCGGCTTCTCCGCGTCCATGGAAGTTGTTATCAAATAATCTAATTTTATAAATATCTCTTAGTTTTGAAAAGTCTATTGTCAACTTCCCACTAAAATTGTTGTGACTCATTTCAAGAAATACTAATTTAGAGCAATTTGAAAGAGAAGGTGGAAGAACTCCTGTCAGTTCGTTATCCCTTAACTGAAGCCACTCAAGATTTGGGAGCTGATTACCAATTTCTGACGGAAGACTACCAGTGAGTTGATTACTAGCTAAGGAAAGATTAACTAGGAGTGAGAGGTTGAAAAGGGACCGAGGGATGCTTCCATATAAGTTGCACTTACCAGAGTAAAATTCCGTCAAGCTTTTCCAATGACCCAAGGTATCTGGAATGCTCCCACCCAACGGGTTCCCTCCTGCAGCGAACATTTCCATTGACGAGATGTTCCCCAAGAAAGGTGGGATTCCAC
Organism: Chrysanthemum seticuspe; assembly: GCA_019973895.1. Taxonomy (NCBI): domain Eukaryota; kingdom Viridiplantae; phylum Streptophyta; class Magnoliopsida; order Asterales; family Asteraceae; genus Chrysanthemum; species Chrysanthemum seticuspe. The sequence continues at coordinate 14,331,610 of BPTQ01000009.1, forward strand.
CTGTTACCTTATTGTCTTCAATTACAAGACTAGTAAGTTTCGAGAGTAAACTCATCTCCTTGGGTATGCTTCCAGTTAGCTTATTTTGGCCTAGCCAAAGGTCTTTGAGGTTAGAACAACGAGACAAGTTTGTGGGAATGACTCCACTAAACTTGTTTTCATCAAGATAAACATGATGTAACCTGGATAGACGACTAAGTTCATGAGGAATGGTTCCTTGAAAGCTATTGTTAGAGAGAGAAAGCATACGTAGGAAGCTAAGGTTTCCTACATGAGGAGACAACGAGCCTTCTAAGCCTTGCGAATCGAGTCGTAAAAAAGTCACTCGTTTGTGCCGCTTTCCACATGAAATACCACTCCATTCACAGAAATGAAAGGAATGGTTCCACGAGGTTAGAACATTGTATGGATCACGGGTGATCTTTGACTTAAATGACAACAACGCCTGATAATCAGTCTCATTACCGCCATAGGAAGCGGAGACGATGGCGGAAGCAAGACATATTTTCGCGAGACCGTAAAAGAGAAAAGAGATAAGAGAGGAAGATGATAAGGGAATTATTGCTTGTGGTGACTTCATTTTTGGAAATTTGCTTAAAATTATGAGAACAAGTATTGGCTTTTTGTACTTGGTTTTTGCATGTTAACAGTTTGTGATGGACATGCAACTGGTGAAATGAATGCCTTCCACAAATCCCTTATCATCTTGACCAAGACTTTTAAGAAGATTGGGATAGGGAAGACTTTATGCAACGTTCGTGACACGCAAATTGTGAAAAATATGCGATCAACAAATCACACCAAAGACTTTTAAGTAAGCCTTGATCTATTATCCACACATTCCTTCTCAGCGTGGCCAGCACAATTGACTTATAACAACGATTTTCCATGTATAGTTAATGAAACTTGACTTTTAAGAAGACTTATAACACTAGTTATGAAACCTGCGGTCCGCACACTCCATCTCAGCTTGACCAACACAATGTGACTTATAACAACTATTTTCCATGTATAATCACATATGGGACTTTAAAGAAACCTAGGGATATGGAAGACTACACTTATATTGTATGGTATATATCTTAGATCATCAAATAACACTCAAAACTCTAAACATCTTATGACAGTTGCTTAGTTTGGTTAAGTCTATTATATATAGTTTAAAAGGTTAAGGAGAAAAATTATTAAAAATAAATACTTATGGTGATGACGACGGCACTACCGTGTTGGCCACAACATATGAATAGTACTTTAGCTTAATCCTATCAAATGAATAAGCTAGGTTATCTGGAATTGGATATGTTCTACTATCTGTTCTTTCTGGGATAGAAATCTGGTGGTGGTTGTACTAGTGTTTGGTCTTGGCACTTAGCTGGGTGGTCAAATTCAGTGCTTCGGGATTTGGTTGGTTGATGACTCTTTGAAGAGTATTTGGGTCAAAAATGATTTGGTGGTAAGATTATAAAGTTTTGGTTAATGGGTAATTATTTGTGCAAGATATATTATATAGTGATTGGGTCGTTTTGGTACTAATTTTGGAGGGAAGTGGTTGTTTGTCTCTTTTGGCCTGTCAGATCGTGGGTGGCTTGGGTCAAAAGGTAAAGGGTCGTTTATTATAGTTTGGACTCGGTCAGATGGGAAGATCTATATTGATTTTTCATGGACTGGACCACATAATATTGTGGGCGGGACATATGGGTATGTCCATTTTTTTTTTTGAACAAGGTATGTCCATTTAAGTTTTGTATTTTTTTGGTGATTAATACATTTGTTGGGGATGGCTTCTTTTTAAAATAAAAAAAAAAGACTTTACCTTTTCAATTTGTATATGCAGAGTGTAAGAGCATATTTACACAAATTATAACTTATACTTAAATTTAATCATTATACGTATCATTTACCCAATATTTTACCAAAAAGATAATAATAATAATAAAGTACCAAAGTATATAAACATAAAGTTAGAATTCTCAGCAACTACTAAATATAAAAGTAGAAGCAAAAATAAGCCAACTGATCTCGTCAACCAAGGCCTAGTCCTTCATTTTCCAAAACAAAGTGATTTCATTACTCACAATGATGAACCTACAGTAAGAAATCCACATACACCATTATGTTGACCCACTACCAAAAGTGAAACATTTTAACCTGATCCTGTTTTGACCCATTACCTAACCTGTCCATGTTTCCATGCATTATGTTAATTGTACAAACCTTTTTGGTGAATTGGTGTACGATATTTGCATGAACTCGAGTTACCTTCTCATACAAACCGTTGAGTTATTGAACAAAGAAGTTTAATCTTCCGTCTCTTTTGCACCCACTTGGGCCAAATAAACAATATTTCAAGCTATAGGACAGTTCAGATTCAACATATGATTTGTTCTCAGCTTATGAAGTATGAAGCTAACATTAATATCAGATTAATAAAGTTTACGGCAAAAGAACTATCTTAATGGGTCCTATGTGGTAAAAATGAATATGTAATGCATATAAGCTCCTAAAACCAAAATCATTACTCTTGTAATAATATTTAGCACGATAACATCTATAGGGGATTATAATAAAACTGGACAAAAACATTCCGGGCCAACCTGATCCTTACAAAAAATGTTCTCGTTTTGACCCGTTACACAAGCCGCCAGACACGCCCATTTTCTCACCCTTACGAATATTTATTCAAAGAGCAGCCATACCATCCAAGATGTTGCAACATAAAGCTGAGGTCCGGTGCAATTGGCACGGCATCCGATTTCTAACACTTATACTAGTATATTCCTGACCCCTTAAGGTTTTGCAGCGTTATGGAAGTAAACTGTCATGAGCATATTGCTTTTCTGATGACGTCCCAATTCGACCCACATGATGTCGAGTAACTGAGAACTCACTTCCCGAGCCTTCCGTAGAGCTTTCACTTGTAAGTAATGAGTGCTACACCAGTCTCCACAGTATTTGTTAACACAGACAGGACTGAGATCATAAATTCAGACGTTAAATCTTCGTTTACACAAATAAATTCTTCACATGTTAATAGCAGTTTAGCGAGTAGTGTGTTGTTCAATGCTCCCAACATCCATAGTTGATACAGGTAGACATGCAGTTAAGAATGTTAAGTTTAGGTGGCTGATCCATGAACTCGAAATCAAGTAAATTGTCGATTTTTGACGAATTCAGAAGCAAAAGTACGTTAGCCAGATTCGCCCTCTGAATTTCTAGGATGGGTTTGTCGAAGCATTTCTTTTTTGTACGCATTTTCTGTAAAAGGACGGTAACAGGTACCGGGCCTAATAGTAAACAAACTACAAATACCTAATAGTAATTTGACTACAACTTTCAAAAAAATTCATTATGTAGATGCGCCTAACGAAATAGTGAAACACCCATAATCTCCAAGTACATGTTTGAGAGATGTAACCAGCATACTTTGCCCCCAATTTTTCAATTTTACAGAAATTGGATTGAGAAAAAATAACCACACTTTTGATACATATGATAAGTCATCAGGAGTGTAAATGCACTCTTACATCTCTTATTATAGTACTTATGCAACAAGAATACTAAAACACACTTACAAACATATTTGACAAAGTAACATTTATATAACTACACTGCTCCTTGCTGCAGTTACTTTCAAATTTCACCAAGAAAGCTTGGTATTAGACCTGAAAGCGTTCAAAAATAAAACCAAGTTAGTGATGATTTATTAACAAACTCATGTAAAATCAGATTCTACAAAATGGGAGAACAAAGTACCTTATATATTTTGAAGGACATCGAGAATGCGCTGCAACTCGTTGACAACAATTTCAATTTTCATCCGTTGTGGTGGGGAATCCACAGAGCACGATACTCCAATCTTGATAATTGCAACCAAACATTCTTCCACTTTCTGTGCATTCGCTTCCGTACTTTGCAACACAATTGCATCATCATTCGACAACATCGATTACATGATCCGGTAATGCCATGTAAGTAAATTTATGAAGGCTAAGACCATCGTTGAACATGTCATTTGTCGGCTGTTTCCCGGTCATCACCTCTAGTAATAATATTCCAAAACTATAGACATCCCCGGTACTTGTCATCTCGCTCCCGAGACCATACTCTGCGAATTAAAAACAGTTACTTAAGTTACAAAAAGTAATTGGTAAGTAAATGTAAGCATTATGGAATACTACCTGGAGGTGCATAACCAATTGTTCCTTTAATCCCGGTTGAGCTGTTTTGGTTTAATTCTGTACCAAGTAGCCGAGCTAAACCAAAGTCTCCAACATGAGCCACCATATCATCATCAAGTAGAATGTTGCTTGGCTTCAAGTCACCGTGAACAATCGTCGTTTGGCAGCGATTGTGAAGATAATCAAGTGCAGTGGCAACATCTCTAAGAATATTTATTCTTTGAAGAAGGTTCAGTTTCGATGTATATGCACTTGAATGAAGCCAATCGTGTACACTTCCATTGGGCATAAAGTCGTAAACCAACGCTTTAAAATCATTGCCTTGGAAATCTGTACTCGAACATGAAGTTACTATCTTCAACAGATTACGGTGCCGAATATTCCGCCATGCTTCACATTCTACTAGAAAACTTCTGTAAGCTCCTTTATTTTGAAGATGCAAAACTTTGACTGCAACAGGTTTATTATGATTAGAATCGAGGATTCCTTTGTAAACTGAGCTAAACCCACCTTCCCCAATCAAATTTGCTGCAGAGAAGCCATCAGTAGCCTTGAGAAGTTGATGGTATGAAACTTTCATGAACCGTTCACTCCCTGATGATAGAGATGGTTGACTGTTGCGTTTCTTCTTAGACAAAAGATACACAAAACATAATACGACGAGCAACATGACTGCAATCACGATGACTAATATGAAGAAAGGAAACTTTTTTTTCTTACTACCCGTCTCCTTGCATTTGGGTAACTTAAGTGTAACCAAACCACCACAAAGCTTATTGTTCCCCAAAACCGAAAATAAACTTGAATTGGCAAACACTCCTTCAACCGGTACTTCACCCTCAAAATCATTAAAGGATAGGTTCAAATACTCTAAGGATTTCCATTTTTCTAAAAACTGTGGAATTCTGCCTGATAAATTATTTTCAGAAATGTCGAGTGCCCCCAATCCTCCCAAGGAACTGAATGAAGATGGTATTACGCCATGAAATCTGTTGCCTCTTAGGTTTAACCATAGTCACATGGAACGGGGATCGCTCCGGTACGGGATCGCGGATCGGGATCGAGGTTCGCTAGGCACCTAAAATTCGGTTCGATGGGGGGTAGGCTCATTTCGGATCGCTTTGGTACGATGTACCAAATAAAGTGGTACGATGTACCCATGTAGCAATTAATATATTACTATTATTAATTTAAAATCCAAACATTCATAAAATAGTACTCATAATTCATTTAAAAAATACATATGAAAAAAGTGTTATCAAACACCATTCTTACAAGTTTGTGCTAATCACAATAAGTTATTGCAGTGGATTTTTTTATTGATGATATGAACAAGGCTACTGCTTAAAAGCTCAAAGGATCTGCTTCCAAAATAAATCATCATATCAAATCTTCAAATATCTTCAAATTATATATTTTATAATAACTAAAATTGGAAATAAATATTTGAAATCTTGACAAATCATTAGGAAATCAAAATTAATGGAACAGTATCGTGAATCGAATGTAACTGGAACGCGAATCGGAAACACTTGGAACGTGAATTGCTCTGTCCCGATTCGGATATCAATTAAATTCTGGAACGCCATATTCACCGATCCAAGTCGCGATCCCAATCGATCCGGATCGATTTCGTACCACGTTTTGGATCGAACGAACTGGATCGCAATTCGTGGGTACTGTAGTGAACTATGTGACTATGGGTTTAACGTTGTAAGGCTATTGCACTCACCAAGGCTACTAGTAATGGGGCCTGTTAAATTATTATAAGATAAATCGAGACTGCTCAACATCTTAAGGTTTTGAATCTGTGATGGAATGGAACCAGTCAGGCTGTTGTATGAAAGCTGTAAAAAATTAGTTAGTGATGGAAGTTGAAGAATTTGCTTGGGTATTTTACCACTAAGTCTATTGTCGAAAAGGCTTAACCCATTAAGTTGTTTACAATTCCCAAGGCTTGATGGAATATGGCCTTCTAATTTGTTGGAATATAAATAAAGTTTATTCAACAATGATAGGTTCCCGATGGCATCAGGGATAGGCCCTGAAAATTGATTGTTAGTTAGACCAAGAAGTTGTAGCTTTTGAAGATTACCAATGCTAGTGGGAATTCTTCCTTTGAATTGATTCAATCCTAACTGTAAAGTGGTCAAACCAACTAGTCTACCTATACTTGAAGGGAGGCTTCCAAATAATTGATTGTCTACTAAATATAGAGAGCTGAGTTGATGAGAGAGATTACCTATAGATATCGGAAGCACTCCTATAAGGTTGCAATCACCAAGGAGCAACTTTACTAATTTGGTGCAGTTTTTCAAAGAATCAACAAACCTCATGTCATCAGCTTCTCCGCGTCCATGGAAGTTGTTATCATGTAAGGAAATAGCATTAATATCTCTTAGTTTTGAGAAATCGATTGTCAACTTCCCACTAAAACTGTTGTTACTCAATTCAAGTATTCTTAATTTAGAACAATTAGAAAGAGAAGGTGGAAGAACTCCCGTTAGTTCGTTACCCCTTAACTGAAGGAACTCAAGATTTGGGAGCTGATTACCAATTTCTGAAGGAAGACTACCAGTGAGGTGATTAACAGCTAAGGAAATGTTAACTAGGAGTGAGAGGTTGAAAATGGAATGAGGGATGCTTCCATATAAGTTGCAGTCATAACAATAAAATGCCGTCAAGCTTTTCCATAGACCCAAGGTTTCTGGAATGCTCCCACCCAACGGGTTCCCAACAGCATAGAACTCTTCCATTGATGTGATATTCCCCAAGAATGGTGGGATTCCACCTGTTAACTTATTGAGGCTAATTACGAGACTAGTAAGTTTCGAGAGTAAACTCATCTCCTTGGGTATGCTTCCAGTTAGCTCATTTTGATAGAGCCAAAGGTCTTCAAGGTTAGAACAACGAGACAAGTTCGTTGGAATGACTCCACTAAATTTGTTTGTATACAGAAAAAGACTGCGTAGCCTAGAGAGACGACCAATTTCATGAGGAATGGTTCCTTGAAAGCTGTTGTCAGAGAGAGAAAGCACACGTAGGAAGCTGAGGTTTCCTACATGAGGAGACAACAAGCCTTCTAAGCTGTTAAACCCAATATCAAGAACAACAAGTTTCGAGAGTAAACTCATCTCCTTGGGTATACTTCCAGTTAGCTTATTCTGAGCGAGCCAAAGGTCTTCGAGGTTAGAACAACGAGACAAGTTTGTTGGAATGACTCCACCAAATTTGTTTATACTAAGATAAAGATGGCGTAGCCTAGATAGACGACCAAGTTCATGAGGAATGGTTCCTTGAAAGCTGTTGTTTCTGAGATAAAGCTCACGGAGGAAGCTGAGGTTTCCCACATGAGGAGACAAAGAGCCTTCTAAGCCTTGCGAACCCAGCCGTAAAGCAATCACTCGCTTGTGCCGCTTTCCACATTAAATACCACTCCAGTCACAGAAATGAAAGGAATGGTTCCATGAGGTTAGAACTTTGTTGTGATCATGGGTGATCTTTGATTTAAATGACAACAACGCGTGATAATCAGTCTCATTACCGCCATATGAAGCAGAGACGGTGGTGGAAATAAGACATGTTATCGCGAGACCGAAAAAGAGAAAAGAAATAAGAGAGGAAGATGATAAGTGAATTATTGCTTGTGGTGACTTCATTTTGAAAGTTTACTTAAAATTATAAGAACTAGCATTGGCTATTTATACTCAGTTTTTGCATGTTAACGTTCATGACATGCAACTATGGATTCCACAAATTTCTTATCATCTTGAGAATACCAAGACTTTTAAGAGATTATAATGTTGGATATTTTAGTGTAATTGGATTAACTTGTTTTGACCAATTTCATCATAATAATACATCATTTAGGTTTGGACGTGCGGAGTGCACACCTACTTGTTTTGACCATATTCCCCACATATAATATTTACAAATATCTATGTTTAACGTTCACCACACTTAAATTGTGAAGAGAATGGCATCCACAAATATCTTATCAGCTTGAGAAAAACAAATTTTGATTGATAATATATATTTTCTATGTAAGACTTTAAAGAAGACTTGGGAAGACGACATTAAGATTTTTTGTAACATATCAATAATGCAACCAAAGTAGCAGCACCTATGGTCTATCATCCACACATTCCTTCTCAGCTTGACAAAGACAATTTGACTGATAAATACAGTAGCTATTTTCTACGTGTACTCAGAGAAGACTTTTAAGAAGACTTGGGATATGTAAGACTATGTACACTTATATTGCATATATCGTAGACAAGTAGCTGTAAGTGAAATACAATGTATAACATCATAAGATAACACTCAACACTCTAAACATTTTATGAAGAAGAATTAATATATATAAATGAAGAGTATGGAAAATTTTCGGATTTTGTAAGAAAGTATAAATAAAAGTTGCTAAGTTTGCTTAATTTTAGTATATATATTTTAGAAGGTTGAGGATAAAAATTATTAAAACAACACTTATGGTGTGATGACGACGGCACGACCGTGTTCGCCAGAACATATGAAAAATACTTTGAATCCTGTGAAATGAATAAGGTTATATGGAATTGGCTATGTTCTACTAAATGTTCTTTGTGGGATAGAAATCTGCTGGTGGTCTTTGGGTACTAGTAATTTTGGAATTTGTTGGGTACTGTCTTGGTGTGGTTTTTGGTCTTGGCACTTAGCTGGTTGGTATTTAAGTTTGAAGAGTATTTGGGTCAAAAATGACGTTTGGTTAGATTCCGCGATCTTTTGTCTGCTGGTATGAATTTGGAAATGTTTGGTGATAAGAAGCTGTGTGGAATTACACATGAAAATGCGAGGCTGCTGGGCTTTGGGGTTTTGGTAAAAATCTTGTTAAGACGGCTGGATTTCATTTTGGTTACTTTGAAGAGTGTTTGGCAGATCATGGAATGAATGGTGTTTGGACCAGCTCAACATAAAGGTTTGAGTGGCCTAATTCAGAAGTGGATTTTGAAGACCCTGTAAAGAGTTTTGGAAGTGTTTGATGTGTGGTAAATTGTAATGGTGGTAAGATTATAAGTTTTGGTTAATGGGTAATTATTTGTGCAGGATATAGTGTTTGGTATTAATTTTGAAGCGAAATGGTTTTTCGTCTCTTTTGGCCTGTCAAAAGGTAAAAGGGTCGTTTATTATAGTTTGGACAGGGTCAGATGGGAAGATCTATATTGATTTTTCGTGGACCGGAGAATATCGTGGGCAGACATTTTGAAGTTTTATAACCATTTGATTTATAGCCAATGTTTTGGGTTTTGTAGCTATTGTTTTTTGTTTGTTAGCTTACTCAAAGAGCACTAATTATTGTACCCATACAAAACTCAAGTTTTTGATTAACCAAAACCAAGTAAGTGAATTAAAATATGATACGAAGATGATAAGTAACTTAATGCTTGTGGTGACATTTTTGGAAATTTACTTAAAATCATAGGGATAAGTAAAAGTATTGGCTTATCCTTAGTTTTGCATGTTAACGGTTTGTGGTCCACATGCAACTGGTGAAATGAATGGCTTCCACAATTTCCTTATCATCTTGACCAAGACTTTAAAGAAGACATGGGATAGGGAAGACTATATGCAACCTATGGTCTATCATCCACACATTCCTTCTCATCTTGACCAAGAAAATTTGACTGATAATAACTATATTGCATATATCGTAGACAAGTAACTTGTCTACTAACGAGGTTCGTTTGTAGCTGCATTTCATTGCGTACTTCTAATGTTCGTTTACGTAATTGTAAGTGAAATAAATCGTACATCATCAAATGACACTCAAAATTCTAAACATTTTATGTAGAAGAATCAATATATATAAATGAAGAATATGAAAATTTCTCATATTTTGTAAGAAAGTATAAATGACATTTGTTGTATTATATATTTTAAAAGGTTAAGGAGAAAAATTATTTAAAAAAAAAATGCTTATGGTGTGATGACGACGGCACGACCGTGTTCGCCATAACATATGAACAATGGTTTACATTTTCAGTATTTAAATGCAAAGAGTAAGAGCATATTTACCCAAAGTATAACTTATACTTAAATTTAATCATTGTATCATTTACCCAATATTTTACAAAAAAAAATACTATCAAGTTCACTTTTTTCTGAAAAAAAACATTTTTATTTAAAGTCATGATGGGTATCATTTGATACGAAACATCTATGTTTTTTCTGGTAACATAGTTAAAGTAGTTAGCTATCATTTGTTGATCAAATGACACTCGTAATCTTGTAGAAGGAAAAATGCAGAGATGTATGTAGTATTGTGCTGTAAACACCAACCGTGACGCAAACAATTAGCTACATCACCTGGATACTGTATCATGTGAGAGATAATCATATAGACCATAAGAAAATGATACTGGTGAAGCCAACACATGATCCGATTTACACCAACACTATTCATATACACTAAAGTACATGAGACATTATACTCAAAGAGCACTAATTACCGTACCCATACAAAACTCAAGTTTGTGATCAACCAGAGAACTAAGTAAGTAAATGAATTTACCGTAAGATGGCAAGATTGCTACCACTCAAGTTAAAACCAAACAGTGCTCGCGGCTACATATTCGTTCATTCCAGTTAGGAGCTAAGACATGCCTCCACTTATTTCCAATATTTAGTTGATGTTGAGCAAAGAAACGCAATTGGTAATGGCTTTTGATTAAGGAACGTAGATGAAAAGCAGTTTTGTTAGTGTTTTTGTTTAGGATAATTGTGCAAATAAGCAATGTATTATTTTTTTCGAAAAATACAAAACGCTATCCATCAAAAATTCATTATTCATCCATTTTCTATTTTTCTTAAAGTTATCTATCGTAATATGCCATAAGTGGACATGTCCATTAACAAATTTCTTCATAATTCATACTAAGGGGTTTTGTTTAAGCTTATTTTTAACGCGATTTGAGCTTATAATACTTTTCTAACTTATTTTATAACCTGTAGTATAAATTGTAAAATAAGCCGGAAAAAGTAAGCTTATTAAACATAAACTGTATTCATTTAAGCTCGGTAGCTCAAAAAATAAGCTTAAGCAAACACCTCGTACATGCAAGACATTTCAACAACTCATTACATCGACTACAAAAATCCTAAATCCGAGTTTCTCTTAAAAAAGGATGACATTTCAACTAACCAAGAACCAGAATAAATAATTAAATACCCCAATTATTTAGACCGGGTGTAATAGAGGCCCTCACCACCTGTGGTGAGCCTCTACCACGCACCATCTACCACTACGACCTGCCATCCACCGCGCATCAAGTTGCCTTCTGGGGTTGGTTCGGTGGTACAGACCACCTAACGTGGTGCACTAACTTCTTTTTACAAGTATGATTTCAGTTGAGTTAAATAGTGTGTTGAAAAATTGATGTGACGCTGAGGTGCTAACAAAGTGACCATTACACCCAGCCTAATAGTATGATTTAAGTTAAGTTGATTCACTTTATAATAGTCGTGACCAAAAAAACCGAAACCGGATAAAAACCAAAATCGGAACCGGTCAACACCGGTTTTTGACCATAACCGGTTCGGTTAGGATAATAACTGGCGGTTAGGAACCGGTTTTTAGTTCTAGACGTTGGGCCGGTTAGGAACCGGTTACTAACTGAACCGGTTGGGAAACCGGTTAGAGAAAAACCGGTTAGTAACCGGTTATTTTTTATGAACGTTGGGAACAAGCTGTTAACGAGGGACATGGAGCAGACAAACACAATATGAAAAAAAAAATTGTTTGTAGCCGTTATTTTTGGCATTTAATCACCATTTATGGTTATAAACTTTAGTATAAATACTATTCTTGAATATGGTTTAGTTACTTACAACTTACAACAATCAAACACTCTTGAAAACAATCAAAATCACTCACAAAATGGCAACTCAAATTTCTTCAACTTCCACTGGTGTTGGTTCTTCAAATGAACCCACGATTGTTGCGGTTTTAGAAACGGACCGAAACAAGGAAATTTGGTGTAATTTTGAGCTCGTGGAGTTTTCGGATAATACCATGAAGGCTCATTGTAAATTTTGCAAGAAGTTTTTAAGTAGCGGATCCAACACGACGTTTAAGCAACATATCGAAAAAAAAGTATTGCCAAGCACTCAAAGGCGTTCCAGATGCGGGTCAAGCATCTATGTCACAAGATGGGGGTATATTTGCATATGAGTCGGAACAGACTCGACAACAATTTGCAAGCTTTATGATTCAAGAAGCTTTGCCATTCAACCATTTCGACAACCCGAGATTAACCAAGGTGCTTCAAAATTATCTTCAACCGCGATATAGTCACGTAATTCGTTCTACTCTTAAACGTGATGCACTTAAAATGTGGAAAAAGGCTAAACTCGAAATCATAAAAGGTTTTGAAAATTTAGATACAAATGTCATCTTAACAACCGATGTTTGGTCGGCGCCTCATCATTTGCCGCATTCGTACGTTTGTGTTACCGCGCATTGGATTGATCCCGTAAGTTGGCAAATGATGAAGCGTACGATTTATTTTCAAAACTTTGATTATCCTCACACGGGTATGAATTTATTTCTTAAGTTACGAAATGTGTTAAAAAAGTTTAAATTGGAACATAAGATTTTTTCAGTCTCATTTGATAATGCTTCTAACAATTCAAATGCCGCCACTAAACTAATAGCAAGATACCAACCACCTTTGAACGTCATTTTTTTCATAGTCGATGTGTTGCACACATCATAAACTTGGTTGTGCAAGACGGATTAGGGGTACCTGAAATAATGTCAATAAAAAACGCTTTTAAAACAATGTTGCAAGATATATTTTGTAGGCCTAAAGCAAGATATAAGAGTTATAGGAGATTTTGTGTGGAAACGGAAACCGAATTTTTAACACCTAATTGGGAAGTTCCTACAAGATGGAACTTGACTTATTATATGTTTAAAAGTGTTTTACGCCAAAAAATTGCTTTAAGTACTTTTCATAATGATCTTGCCGGTGATAACCTAGTTGAACCATTTTCCGTCTAAAATTGGGAAATTATTGAAAAATTAACCGAATTACTCGAAGTTTTTAAAGATGAAACTACTATATTATCGGGTGTATATTATCCCACGAGTCATAGGGTACTCCAACAAATTTTTGCAATATGTTCAAAAATAGGCGAATTCGAATCAAGTGGTCCACCATATGATAAAAATAGTCATATGGTTGAACCTATGAAAGAAAACTTAGAAAATATTTCAAAGAAATTCCACTGGTAATTACTTGTGCCGCCGCATTAGACCCATGCTTTAACATTAGTGGGGTGGAACTACTTATCGAGAAGATTTCAATTGATTTGGATTTGCAATTAGAAAACCTTAACTATGCAATGAATGCAAAAGCTTATTTTAACAAATGTTTTAAAGATTTATTTGATATCTATGTTAGCAAATATGGTTCAACTAATGTTTCAATGAGTTGTGGTGCTTCATCATCCTCTTCGAGTTCGAGGTTTAACTTATTTCAAACTTTAAGACAAGAAAGTGTTAAACGGGCTAGGAGTGACCAAATCGGTACTAACGAATTTGGGAGATATATCATAATAGATTGGATAAGCTCTATGGGACAAGAAGAATTTGAAAACTTTGATGTTTTGTCTTGGTGGAAAGGAAGGCAATCTCAATTTCCCGTTCTATCCAAGATGGTTCGAGATTTACTAAGCGTACAAACTTCTACGGTAGCTTCGGAATCATGTTTTTCTCTTAGTGGAAGGGTATTAACGATTCGAAGAACAAGACTCACGCCGGCATCTTTGGAGATGTGTATTTGCTTAAAGGATCACTTAGACGCACAAGAACGTATACAACACATTTCTAATATTGAAGCCAATTATTTAGAGATCGAACCACAAATACTTGAGATCGAGATGTAAGAGGGTTATAGAATCTCACTTTCCGATGAAGAAATCGTTCAAGATGACCAAGCTAGGTCTGGATCCAGAGACTCCGAATAAGACATCACTTTCGCTCAATGTATTAGCTTATGTTTCAAGTAGTTTATGTTTGACGTATTATGAGTTTATTTAATAAAAGTTGAAGTTTATTGAGTTTTATGTATAAAATGCGAATGGAAAAAAAACAAAAACCCGAGCACCATTTAGTCCTTAACAGTAGCAAAAACATAAAATAAAAAAATAATAATAATAAAAATAAAAAAAAAATGCGGTTATAACCGGTTTTCACTATAATATCCGGTTAGTACCGGGTTTGGTTTTTTCTACCGAAAAGTCTAACCGACCCGAACCGTTTTTTGAAAATAACCGGTTTGACCAAAAACTGGGTCGGTTACTAACCGAACCGGTTAGCCCAAAAAACCCGATTTGTACACGGCTACTTTATAATATAAAGTACATGTAACAAAAGTTTAAAACTATTAGACTTCAAAACCTAACAAAAGATAAAAAAAATAAAGCCAAAAAGCAACATTAAGTACCAAAACATTCCTCCATTTTCATTCCTTAGTAACAGTCAATGTTTGGATTCCAAAAGTACAAAAGAAACATTTCCAAATAAAGTCAAGATATAACAGCCGCACCTAACAAAAACTGAGTTGTACAACCCTTTTAAGCACAAGTTACAACTCCATAATGCACACTACATGTTACCTATTTTCCCATCCAACAACCCAAAAAGCCAAACCAAACTCCCAAGTTCAGAAATTTTGTACCTAAATGGAACAAACACCATCAGTACTTGGATCATTGTCAATATCCATTGTATCGGCTTCCTTAACATCTACTAAAACATGAAGAAACTCGGGAAGAATAGCTGCAGGGTCGAGGTCTAGACAACCCTTTGGAGCGTTTGCAGATTCTTGACCCGAGAGCAAGTATGAAGGTATTTGATGCGATATTTTAAGAAAGTCTTTTTTCAGGATAACTTTTGTTTCTTTACTGTCGAGATGTCGGTGAAACACTGTTTTAAATCCTGCAACTTTGACTAGTGGCGTGACGGTAATGCCTGTTTCTTCACTGGACTCGTCAACTTCTACAAGTTCATAAGTATGTTTGATCGTATCCGGTGTGTAATCGTATTTGTACAGAGCACAAACACTTCCCTTTTTAGGGAAAACACGAATGTTACCGTTTCTCTGCTTTGTAAAGCTAGCTTTGTGAGAAAAATAGTTTGGGGAGGTAACCGTTTCATGTTTTCCTGGTTGAAACTCGCCGAATGCTTCCAGGAACCCGGGAAATGGAAGTGGTTTCTTGTTAGGTTTTGAGCTAAGCCAACATACTTTCATCTTAAACGGGTTTAAAGAAATTACTTTGTGGACTATGGCATAGTTCCGAGGCATCCCGTCACGATCATCATATGCAGCCCAGAGCTGACCTTCTTTGAAACACTTTTCACTTCTTTCTATATCAAAATCATAAAAATCTGGATCTGGGACGTCAGCCTCGTCACTCTTTGAGTAGCCGTTTGCCATTTTAGCAACTTTTTCGGCTTCTGAGCTCCATTCGTCCAGTTTCTTCTTTATTTCCGTAGTCGCCTTCTTTATAAGTTGATTCTTGATAGGCCGGCCCGTTTCCTTTTTTGCATCAAAGACATTACTGTCTTGCTTTGTTTCAACAGATTTGACTTTCTTAGATGAGGATTTAGCTTCTTTTTTAGCGATCTTATTTCTCAAAGCTTCCTCTATATTAGTGTCTAGTCCAGCTTCTTCTCGATCCCTTTTTAGTGGACCCCGCTTGGAGCTTGTACCATTGCCAGCCTCAATACCCGTTATCTTACACGTTTTTGGGGCTGAAATGTTATTTCCCGTTCCTTGTGAAATTCCCGCAACTTCTGAAGAAGCATTGATATTTGGTGGTGGAATCTCAGTCGCGTGAAACGGTCCATAACAAGTGGGGCATAACATATTTCGGTTTAAATACTTTCTCAAGAATTCATACTGCAATTTGCATCTCATGCATACGATCCAAAACGTTTTAATCTTCATCAGTTTAGTAACCGGTAAAGGAATAGAAGTGGGACCCGTCTTGGTCATCCCATTAACTTTATCCTTATCTTGAGAAGTTTTAATCTCTGTTAAACAAGGCCCAGGAGTCGTCTGAGGCGCTATCTGTTCATTTGACGATGCAGAAGCAGAAGTGGGACCCGTCTTGGTAGCCCCCCGTTAACTTTATTCTTTTTTCGAGAACCTTTGACCTTTGATGTCTCAGGAGCTATCTGTTCATTGGAGGATGAAGGAACAGAAGTGGAAACCGTCTTGGTAGTCCCGTTAATCTCATCCTTTTGACTCTTGGTTTTTTTCTTCGTCTAAGTAGTAGTTTTATCCTTCTTTTGAGAAGTAACCTTTGTCTGCGCATCTGCACTACTTACTTTGTTTTCGGCAGTAACATGCACATCCAGAACAGCCAATACTTGGGAAATACCCTCAAGACCAGAAAACAAATTTTGAGCCTACCTAATTTTTTGGCACCCTTTACATCCTTCGAAGAAAACTTACTTTCAGCGATTTCTTTCGCCCTTGTGGCTATCAATATATTAACATGTTTTTTTGTTACATGAGTTTTCGACTCAACATTACGAGCCGACTAATCCCAGAGCAACCACTCTTTTGGATAGTTTGGAGTCGGCGCGGGTGAAGCTCTGTCGCCACAAGGTGATTAATTTTCTCTCAATTGGATGAACTTCTGACATCCGCTTTAAAAGACCGGTATTCTTACCGTTTGGTCACCCCCAATGGTTATTCACTCTTTTTTTGTGTATAAGTAAACTTGTATCTTCCGAACCTACGGTCTTTTTAAATGTGTGAGAAGCATATAAAGTTTTTAGTGACACTCTTTTTATACTTTTGATGGCAATTTTTACTTTAGCAACTTTTTTTTAACTTTGATGACACTTTTTTTTATGTGTCATTAAAGCATCCACAATGGGTCTACCCTTTAAAAGACTTGAAGTATTAATGGTAATAAGGGTGCATTTGGTATGCTGCGAGGAATGACAAACTATCCGCGAACGGGCACGGGCTATACGAAATTCAAAAAAAAAAAAAAAAAATCTATAAAAAATTCCATAAATATTCTATTTAAAAGTTTATAAAAAAACAATAAGAAAAAAAGTTTATAAAAAAACATTTCAAGTAAATTAAAATTCTTTCATTTTTTGGAAACATTCTAATTTCACCATTTTAAGAAATTTAAATTTGCTTTGCCATTTAGATCTCCCCTTTTCTAATGAACCAAATATGGTAATTGGGGAAATTTTAATTTCAAATTCCCCTAAATTTCATGAAATTGCTCCAACCAAACGCGTCCTAAATCTAAATTTTTTATCTATTTTTGGAACTGGACAATTAATTTGGGACAAACAAAAAAGGAAACTTGGACTATAACTATGGGATGGATGGAGTATTTATTATCATAATGATTTATCAAATCATAGTTTAACATTTACTATTCATCGGGATTTCCCCCTTTTTTTGGGAATTTCCAGATTTGGTACCGGTCCCGTACCGAATTAATGGTCCCGAATTTTTTTTAACTTTATTTCGTAGTACCGGCACCATACCGTATATCGGGAATCAGTACAATTTCGGTACGGTACCGGTACCCGAATAACACCCCTACTTATTAATGGTATAATTGCATTAATATTTTCAAAAAATCCATCTAATCATACTGCAAAAAATCAGAACGTTGGCATTAGGGGTTGAATTTTGTTGATGCCCAGCTGTTTATCAGTTAATGCAATTATATCAACAGCTGTTTGTTTTTTGAAAACATTAGATGGCTTAAAATGAAATACAGAAGCATCACAATAAAACAGCAAAGAGATACCAACAATTTCAAGAACTAAAAAGAGCATTCGAATACATTCTTACCATCAAAATATCTGCGACTACAACGAAAATATAACATGAGTCATAAAGCGAACTAAAACGCAAGAAACAACAAGTACTAAAAACCACATGGTAACATTATAAGCCAAAGGATCAATAGAGCTGCCAGGTCAATCAGAAACCATCTCCTCAGTATTCCTCTTCCTCCTCATCATCACCTTCACCCGACTCAAGACCAACCTCTTCATAATCCTTCTCAAGAGGAGCCTGCATGCACATACAAAATTATATATCATATATCATACAAAATCCATAACCAATAAAATATACCTTTCATGCACATACAAAATTATCATATTCTATGAGCTTATCAGTTTGAGCTTATAAGCTAGAAATGGATTTCAAGCTTAAATAAGCTCACAACAAGCTAACAAGCTGGAAACAAAGGAATTATCACAGGCTCAAACAATCAATCAATCAAACATCATGATTAAACATTTTGAAATCAAAGTTAAAGGTTTTGAAATAAAATGCTCCCACAGTTCATGTTCATTCGTTTAAGACCTAAATTAACATTATTAACAGGAACGAAAACTAACAGTGTAAAGGTGGTTCCAATAAGCTGAGCCTATGGGCTTTCTAAAAAGCCAAAGCTCAATCACTGGGACCCACAGGTGAGGTCAGGGGAGGGCATGGAAGATTGGTACAAAAGTTGAGTCTCAGCATGTATGTAAAATGGGACAAAGTAAATGGGGCAAGCAGCCCTATTAAATAAGCTCTCAACCACAAAATAAGCCCTGAGCTTTGAAGAAGAGCTTATTGGCTTTCCAATAAGCCAATAATCAGAAGGTGGGACCCACTATGGTACAAGATATGGGTAATTGAAAATGGGGCTTTGGACTGATCCCCTGGTACAGGGCAAGTCCTTGGCCTGCAGGTCTGTTTAAGCTCTCCTATAAGCTCTAAGAAAAATCTGAAAAATAAGCACTAGGTGAATTTCTAAAGATTAGCTGGTGGAGTACAACATGTAAAAATTTCAAGACCTAAATCCTTACACAAAAATCACTAAAATTCTTCCAACTTTAGAGAAAATCTGAGAACTATGAAATTTGACTTTTTATAAACTTGAGCTCAGTTGACTTTTTTGAGATTCTAGCAACTTTAGAGAAAATCTGAGAACTATGAAATCTGATTAACCCCTGATTACTCCCTAGTAGCACCAATTTTTTTACAACCATGAAAACTAGCAACATTCATATACAAAATGAATGGGTTCAAAACAAAAAATATACTCACAATGAGTAGTAGGTGAACTTATATCATTCTTGTCTGAGACTAATCAGCTTTTTAAGTTTTTAAGTTTTAAGCAAATAGATAGTAGTACAATCTGAGGGGCTTAAAGAGCAAACAAACTTACATCATTAATCCGCATAAAAATCCAGATTCATGTTGCTTATATAGGCTACTTGCGCTTCATGGTTCATTTTCAAAAACATTTCTGCTGGAATTCTATTACGGCTATCATTGAGGAAGCGGCCAAACAACGTGATTCTTTCCTGAGAGATAGAAGCTGAATGCTGATTGTATATGTGTAAAAGAGCATCGGCTGCACGCTCCGTAAAAGAGTCCGTTAAAGAGTCGACTGCACGTTCAGAACTTGCAGCGCCCTGACCGGTGGATTGCCGGCTTGTGCCCCAACTGTTTGATTGCCGGCTTGTGCCAGCTGACGTGGTGAAGTAACATGTGGGGAATTTAATCGGGCCAACACCCATCTCAAAACATCTCTGAAGAAGCCCGCCATATACATCACTTGTCATCGCTTCATGGGTAAATCTACCCAGCTGCAAATCTCAAAAGAGAAACTCGGCCTTAATTATTTAAAAAAAAAAAAAAAAAAAAAAAAAAAAAAAAAAAAAACGTTCAGAGGCGAGTCGGCGAGTCGATTGATCAGCTGATCTAAAACGGAACAGAAGGCTGGCCGTATGGTCAGGACAAATAGAGAAAAATACTAATATATTTACTCATTTCATTTTTCTTTGTGTTGCCAATCTTAAATAGTTTTTAACTGGTCGTGAACAAGCCTTGTTTATCGGATAGAAATGTTGTAAGTTGTTGGTCGTGAACAAGCCATTTTAGGACATCATTTGCTAACGGGCCTAGTCTACCTACTGGAATGGACTACTAATGAATATTTGAGGATTACTAATGAATTTTGATAAAAACTTATTAACAGTAATACTAAGAGATCGAAAGTTTTTCAGCAAAACTTTGATAAAAACTCACCGGATTACCACGAAAAACTTGTTCAAGAGTTTTAAGACGCCTAGCAACATCCTTGTCACCAATGGCAATACCTTGAGAGCCAGATAGTCTTTCAGAAACATTTATATAGAAAGCAACATCGTAAGTCTTCCCCAAACTGGTATCTACTCCATGACGCACATTACCAAAAAGGGTCAGCAGTGCCTGATCATGTGGTATCCATTCAGAATTATCCATCTACCCACAACAACAGAGAGAGAGAGAAAAAAAAAAAAAAAAAAAAAAAAACCCAAATTTAGAAAACAGATCTTACAAACAAACAACATCAAAAAATAGCATCAAATCGTACCATAAGCCTTCTCCTTTTTGGATCCGGAAAGTTTGATGAAGATTGTGATTTTTCTCCTTCTTGAGATCTTTTTCTGGTGTTGAGATTTTTTTGGATCTCCTTTTTGGTTCCCATTGTAATTAATGAAGTATAAAACTTAGGGTTATAGACCTAGTGATTACGGAGGTTTGAATTTGGGTAGTTGCAGAGGAATAAAGATGAAAAGATTTGTATGCTTTGGAAACTAAACTAACAAAATAAAAATCAAAAGCCCATATGAAGAATCAGAATTTAAAACAAACCCAAATCGATTATATAAATTGTAAAACACTAGCTCTACTGAAATTGTAAAACACTATTTAATTACACCCAATTTGACTTTTTTGCAATATGGATAAAAAACGGCTATAAAAATCAAATAAAACTAATTATAAATTAAATAAAAAAAATAATCAGTTGCAGAACCTGCATATCCAGATGATTATTCTGATTAGGAGATGAACTGGAGCTCTCAACCGGATCTAAACTTCTGGCCAACGGAGGGGAACCGGTGACCTGTGCCGGAGAAGATGATTGCGACGGAGGTGGGGTGCTGTGGCTGGTGGTTGCGACTGCCATTGGTGATGGTTGTGATGGTGACGTTTAAAGTGAAGAGTACATAGTGAATTTGCATTTATTCTTTATTTTTTTTGTTTACAATTGTTATGGCCAGTTTGGTTTTTAAGCTGGATTGGAATTAGGTTTGGATTTGGGAATGATTTGAAAGAAAAGTATGATAGAGAAAATAAATGATAATATAAAATGTTGTTTGGTTTATAAAATATGATTGAAAATGGTTTAAAATTTTATATTATTATAATAAAAACGTGGCCCCTTTTCTTGACTTTTGTAGTAGGAAAAAATAAAATTTTGTTTGTTTAGATTTATTTAATAGAAATTTGACCCCCACTATAGTACCATGATTAGATTTATTTAATTTATTTGTTTTATTGCAGAAAAAAGTAAAAGGTGACATGTATATAGATGAAACCTGTCATCTCTCTTGACTTTTGTAGAAACCATCATCTATGAGTATCAAACAATGTTTCTACACCTGTATACCCAAACAAACAATTTCTTTTTCTATCATTTCATTCTTTGAAAGCGACACCCTTAAACCAAACAACACCTTAGTTTTGGTTGTTGTAAGTTTTGATCTTTTGAGATATTTAAGTTTTATTTAGGCTGGTCGGCAAGCGGCAGGTGAGCCTCTCACCTTGCAACCAACTCGCGCGGTATCACCTTGCCCACCTAGTCCACTCATGCGCGAACGGAGGTTCTCAAGACCAACTAAGGTGAACGGATCACCTTAAGTATCCCTCATATTTTATTATTTTTTATTCTGTGTGTAAGTGAGTGTGGGGTATTTAGTGGTGTATATTTATATAAAGTGGATAGTTTAATGAAAGGTGAATATGTAGTATCTTTGCCCACAAAAAGGTGAGTGGGGGTGAGGGGAAGTGAGAGGAGAGAGAAAGTTGACGTGGCGCTGAAGTGTAAGGTGAGTGACTCACCTCGTTGCCATCCAGCCTAAGAGCATGGGGTATCGTGGTGCCATTCATGGCGCCAACCCACCAGCCCAAAATGAAGAATGGCGCACCACTACGAGACTTGCGCCAAGGAAGCTCGCGCCGTATTTGCCAGCCTACGCCATTCGTTTTTTATTTTTTTTAACCGACGGCTAGTTTGTATTTTTCTAATGTGTGTAACGACTATATAGCCAAAATGCACAAATTTACAAAAGTTTTACCCCAAAAAATTCTATAAATTCCTCCTTTATTCTATCAATTATCACAGACTCTTCAAATTTAATCTCTACTTCAATAATACATGATTTTCTTTCAACTGTGGATCTAGACAATCCCAACAACTTATCCACCTACGACCATTATGATGTTTATTATCAAAACGACCGGGATCGATATATCAGGGTTATATGGCGTATGAACAACTTCTAGGTTTGTGTGATCAAGAAGTCGGTGGATGAGGATCGGGTATTAAGAGGACGAGGCAATAAATACCATGTGATCGAGAAGAAGCAGAACTTCCATCCTATAGTCAAATAGTCAACGGCGGCTATAAAAAAATCAAATAAAATAAAATTAAAATAATAATCAGTTAAATAGTCAAATTCAGTTACATAACCTGCATATCCAGCTGATTATCCAGGAGATGAGCTCTCAACCAGATCTAAACTTCTGGCCAACGGAGGAGAACCGGTGACGGCGCCGGAGAAGATGGTTCGGGTGTTTGTGGTGGTGGTGATTTGTCCATTGATTGGGACGGAGGTGATGTGCTGTCGCTGGTGGTTGCGACTGCCATTGGTGATGGTTGTTGGTGAGTTGACTTTTAAAGACGGGAAAGTGAAGAGTACATAGTGAATTGATTTTATTTGCATTTATTTTTATTTTTGTTTACAATTGTCGGTGACACTTAAAGTATGTTTGTCAAAACTAGTTGTAAGCGTAAACTGCAAAGCTGTTAACATGAGCTGCTGTATTTTTTTTCAATAAAAGTGTTTGGTAAATTAGCTGTTAAATATAATTATAAGATGTAAAATGACATAAAAGGACAAATCTATAATTGTAAATAAGTGTTTTGAGGGTATATCAGTAATTTAAAGTTTTAACAGCTCCAAGATATTTAAAAAGTTTCATGAATCAGCTTTTCATTTTGGAGCTATTTGTTGGAAATAAAAGCTTGTAGTTAATGCATCCAAACGAAGCTACTTAGTTTATAGGAGATTATTTTGTAACAAAAAGCTAACAGCTCCTCCAAAAAGCCCCTGCCAAACAGGCCCTTAAGAAGTGTTAACTGTTAGGTTTTTTTTTTTTTTTTTTTTTTTTTTTTTTTTTTTTTTTTTTTAAGACTTGTCACCTTGCAACCAACTCACGTAGCATTACCTTGCCCACCTAGTCCACTCATGCACGAACGGAGGTTCCCAAGGCCAAATAAAGTGAACGGCTCATGTATCCCTCATGTTTTATTATTTTTTATTTTGTGTGTGAGTGTGTGTGGGGTATTTAGTGGTGTATATTTGTATAAAGTGGGTATTTTAATAAAAGGTGAATATGTGGTATCTTTGCCCACAAAAAGGTGAGTGGGAGTGAGGGGAAGTGAGAGGAGCTCCTTCGTGGCGCTGAAATGTAAGGTAAGTGAAGATTTGTAATTGGTGGAATGTGAGTGTTACGGAGTTTTCTTCGTTTGATGGTTGGGCGGATTGGATTTGTAATTTAAGGCTTCCTTCTAAGCTCAAGAGTTTATTAGAAGGGGTTTGTTATGGCTTATGGTGGTTCATATGGGCTTTTCGGAACAAGACGATTTTTGGTGTGGCTTCTCCTTCAATGGCAAATATCTTTGATGATGTTGTGTTACATTCTTTTTATTGGTGTCGTTATAGATGTAAAGCTTCTTTTAGTTTGGTAGATTGGTTAAGAAATTCCTACCTAACTTCTTTGTAATATTCTAGCTTCTTGCTAGTCTTTTTAATAAAATTGCCATTAAAAAAAAAATACAGGCTTAGAGCCTGGGGTATCGTGGTGCCATTCATGGCGCCAACCCAACAGCCCAAAATGAAGAATGACGCACCACTACGAGACTCGCGCCAAGGAAGCTCGCGCTGTATTTGCCAGCCCACGCCATTCTTTCTTTTTCTTTTTTTAAACCAACGGCTAGTTTGTGTTTTTTTTAATGTGTGTAACGGCTATATAGCCAAAATGCACAAATTTATAAAAGTTTTACCCCAAAAAATTCTATGAATTCCTCCTTTATTCTATCAATTATCATAAACTCTTCCAATTTAATCTTTACTTCAATAATACTTGATTTTCTTTCAACTATGGATCCAAACAATCCCAACAACTTCTCCACCTACGACCATTATGGTGTTTATTTTCAAAACGACCCAGATCGATATATCCAGGGTTATATGGCATATGAACAACTTCTAGGTTTGTGTGATCAAGAAGCCGGTGGATAAGGATCGGGTATTAAGAGGACGAGGCAATACATACCACGTGATCGAGAAGAAGCGGAACAACGTTTAATCGACGACTATTTTGGTGAAGGTTGACACTCCACCTAAGCATACAGAAGATAAGTTTAGGCAAAGGTATCGTATGAGTCCTATACTTTTTAATAAAATAGTCAACGATATCTTAAGCTATGATGTTCGACCTATTCTCGAGTCGTTTAAGTATTGGTCCTCTTTTGAAGTGCACATCCGTCACCCACCAATTGG
Organism: Chrysanthemum seticuspe; assembly: GCA_019973895.1. Taxonomy (NCBI): domain Eukaryota; kingdom Viridiplantae; phylum Streptophyta; class Magnoliopsida; order Asterales; family Asteraceae; genus Chrysanthemum; species Chrysanthemum seticuspe. The sequence goes on from BPTQ01000009.1 coordinate 14,356,492, forward strand.
CGTACGGCACTGCGTCTGATGCGTTTGATGAATACTTGCAAATTGGTGAACGTTGTTCACGACAATGTTTAGAGAACTTTACTAAATGCATACATATTTTATACATTCAAAGGTATTTAAGAAAGCCCACTTCAACGGATGTTGAAAAAATCTATGCATTGCACGAAAAAGAACATGGACTCCCGGGAATGCTCGGGAGTATTGATTGTATGAATTGGGATTGGAAAAATTGTCCAAAGGCCTTACATGCTCAATTCAAAAGGAGTGATAATAAATACCTGACTCTTATGTTAGAAGCGGTTGCGGATCAAAAATTATGGGTTTGGCATGCATATTTTGGGGCAAATAATGATCTTAATGTGTTATATGGTTCCCCGTTATTTGATGATGAACTTGTCGGTAAATCTCCGGAATGTCCATTTGTAGTAAACGGACATACATACATGAAAGGTTACTATTTAGCTGACAACATTTATCCAACATGTCCCGTATTTGTAAAAATGTTTAGTGTTGCAACGTCTGAAAAAAATTAAAATTTAAAAGAGTTCAAGAAAGTTCTAGAAAAGATATTGAACGAGCTTTCGGAGTCCTACAAGGTTGTTGGGAAAATTATATGACAACCCACACGTGCTTTCGAAATCAACACCTTGAAAAGAATCATGTACTGTTGTATAATGTTACACAATATGATATTGGAAGACGAAGAATTTCAAGTGAATTTTAGAGATTTGTTCGTTGATCCATGTCCAAACATACCAGACACTTGGGCCGAAAGATGTGATTTAAATGTTAGAAAAAGCAATGAAATTCGAGATAGAAAATTGCATGACGATCTTCGAGAAGACCTTGTGGAGCATTTATGGAACCTTAATCACTAGTTTGTAATATTTTTTTTCCTGTTTACGTGCTATTTTTTTTATTTTTATGTACCTTTTTTTTTTTTTTTTTTAATTAATGTAATGTGTGTTTTTTTTTAAATTTATGAAGTTTATTTTAGTTAATATTGTGTATGTTTTATTTTATGTAAATGAAAAAAATGGAGAACGGCATCACATTTTCTGGTGCCAAAGGTAACGGCACAAAATGTGGTGCCAAAGGCTTTCTGGTGCCGTTCAGTGTTTTGCTGATGTGGCACTGGTTTTGGAGAACGACACGAGCACTATGGCTCAATGATACCTAATGCTCTTAGTGGCATGTTGATGTCTTTTTGGGTTCAATTCATTTTTTTTTCTCTCATTATATTATGGCTCTCTTCACTTTATACTTGTTTTGTTTTTGGTTCAATGAAAAAACACTAACTGATAGGGATAGAAAATGGAAAAAATGGAGGGAAAAAAAACAAAGAAAAAGGACCCACAAATAATGATAAAAATATAAATGAGAGATAAATTAATGATAAAAAGAGAATTATTAATAAAAGAGAAATAAGAGAGAGAATTGTGCATTTAATCTCAACCATTGATTAGATCTAATGGTGTAAATTCATTAAACATAACCAATCATGTTTTTGTCAAAATTAGAGGATCCCGATCCTTTGAGCAGATATGTTCACTTTTGCAACAAATTAATGTGTCAATAAACAATGACGGTGCCACGTTGGCAATCCCTATCACATACAACCTTTCCAAACAAAAACAGTTGACTGCAATTAATCTCCACCGTCCAATGCAGTCCCACCCTTTGAGAATCAATGTGGTGCTATGTGTTAGTAAATAGAACTATGGAGTGCTTTTATCTATATCAGTTAACCCCTCTGCGAAATTATATGTTGTAGGTTTGTGAGATTGTGTTGTGGTTTATGTTATCTTTTATAGAATAAAAGAATTACATAATTTCTGAAATTTTTTGCTAAAACAATCTTATTAATAAAAAAATTTGAGTCAATCAGGTTGCTCAATTTTAACACGTGGCAAAATTGAGAATTCTTATTGGTCACTTGAAAGTCAAAATTAAAAAAGAAATTGGTCAAACTTTGATAAATTTGGTGGAGAAAAAAAAAACATAAAAAATATAGGTGCAATATTTGTGAAAACAATAATTAATAAAAAGGTAATTAATAAAAACTTTAGTGGCTGAAATTTAAATAAATTATATGAAGTTGAGTGTAGAACAAAAACATAAATAACACAAAGAGGTAAATACATTTTTTGAGCCCTAAAATCCATGGACCAAAGCTAAGGGTTCGTTTGGTACGTAGCTGGGTTTATGATTAGGATTTGGATTTGGATTTGGATTTTGATTTGTTTTTGAATTAGGATTTAAATTTGGAGTGAGAAAGAGTTATGGGCTGTTTGTCATGGGGTATTAAAATCGGTTTGCATTTGATTTGACAGTTACTAATCGTTTGGTTTGCATCTAGGTGATTTAAAACAGTATTTGATACATTTTTACGTGGGCCACATCATTCCTTACATGTATCCATGGTTTCACTTGAATAATCTAATTTTTGTTGTCATTTTCGATTGAATACTTGACTTTTTTGTCATTTTCTTTTTCGCTTTTGTCCTTTTTCTAATTTTAAAGATTTGAGTGGGTCCATTCATGTTTTTATAAAATAAACTTTTGTTATAAATAAAATTATATAAATTATATATTTTCTCTCTCTCACACATCAAATCTAAATTCAAATATAAATCAAAATTAAACCGTCAACAAACAAAACAGACCCTTAGAGACAAAAATTAATGTGGCCCACATTTTAATCTCATCTCCACCCAATATGATATCTTTTCTAATAATGTTATTTTTAGGATTAATCCCCAACTTTCAAAGCTAAAGCTACAAACAAACAATTTTTCTACTTTGGTTTTCTAAATCCAATCCTAACCCCAAATACCAAAATGCACCTATACATAATCCAAAAATAAAGACAAATAGTAAGAACATATTTACACAAAGTATAATTTATACTTAAATTTAATCATCATATCATTTACCAAGTATCTTAACCGAACAAATACAATCAAGTTCACTTTTGAACTTGAACAAATTTTTTGTTTGGAGTGATGATGGATTGGGGTAACTATTTGTTCTTGGCCATTATATCATAAGAAGGAGTGGGATTGCCACTCAAAGAAAACTCGACGTTTTTAGGAACAAGATCAATCCGATACACAGAAAGCGGAGGTGGGACAAGTGGTGTGCTCTTAGAGCTAGCATTTTCCACCACAACCGTTGTAGTCTCCTTTTCTAGTTTCTTCTTTTGCTCAGCACGTATCGTAGACAAACTCTTAACCGTGAAACGTGAAAGACTCGGATCAATTCTCGATGTCTTAGGCCCAACTTTTTGAACAACCGGAGGTTGGACGTTTTTGGTACTTCCATTATTAGTAGGAATTCCCGGGTCCTTTGTCACCTCGGTGTTACTAATTTTGGCCACATCATATTGTTTGGTAAAAGATTTAGAAGTATGGTTAACGTTAAACGTGATGGCTTCTTTTCCAACTCTTAAAGTGATTTCTCCTTCATATACATCAATCAACGCATGGCCCGTCCTTAAGAAGCATCTTCCGAGAATAAGGGGCACACGAGGGTCGGCATCGAAATCAACAACAACAAAATCTGCGGGAAAATCGAACTTCCCCACTTTAACAAAAACATCCTCGGCTATACCGATTGGTGTTGTCGTAGTTCTGTCGGCTAGCTCGAGGGTCATATATGTCGGGGTAAGTGGGGGCAATGAAAGCTTTTCATAAATTGATTTCGGCATCAAATTGATACTCGCGCCAAGATCGGCCAAGGCGGAGCACTGAATAATTCCTTGAAAATCGCATGGAATGAGGAACTTTCTGGGGTCACCTAATTTTTCGGGAAGTTTCTTGAGAATAACCGCCGAACAATTCTCATTCAAAGACGTTTTTGCCAAATCAACAATTTTCTTTTTGTTACTTAACATTCCTTTTAGTGTTGAAACAAACTTAGGCATGAGAAGAAGAGCATCCGCGAAGCTAATTTCGAAGTGAAGATCTTGAAATATTTGAAAGAATTTTTCCATTTGAAGATTTGCTTGTTCACGTTACTTTTGATCATTCATCCTTGACGGGTACGGAAGTGTTGTTTTTGAGTTAGTCTTTTCAGCACTAACCGGAGCATCCTTGGGCTCAGACGTCGGGACAACCGTAGGTTGGACATTCTCAGTACTCCCCTTATTAGTAGGAAGCACTGGGTCCTTTGTCACCCCGGTCTCACGGTCTACCACACAAGACGGAGAAGAAGAAATAGTGGTAGGAGCCGTGGGTCCATCGTAAGCAACACCACTTCGGGTAGTAATCGCTTTCATGTCACCTCTCGGGTTAGGAATCGTATTACTTGGAAGAGAACCGGAACCCGAGGGTTGAGAATAAGAAGTAGAAGGTTGATTAGCTTGAAAGAAACTAGCCATCATATCCCTTATTTCACTCATCTGCTTGTTATTCGTAGCTTCTATTTCCTTTTTGAAATCCGTCCTCATGCCGTTAATTTGAGTTTGCAAATTTTTAATGGTATTGTCGGAACTCTTCATGTAAGACAGAAACTCGTTGTTTGGAACAGCTTGATATTGTTGTTGAGGAGGTTGTTGATAAACTTGAGGTGGAGGAGCTTGGTAGTTTTGATTACCATGATTAAGATTGGCTCCTCGGTTTTGATTGTAAGATTGGTTTTGATAACGGTTTTGGTTTTGTTGAGGAATGGGTGCAAAACCGGGTGGTCCCATTTGGTTGGCACGGTATCCTTGGTTTTGATTTTGAACCGGATTAGCAGAGGCTACGGAAGCATTTCGGAGATCGCCATCGGTGGCTTGACAATTATAGTACGGATGAGGACCACCGCAAATAACACATGTTTCAGTAACGGCTTTGACTGATTCAGATTTATGAATCTTAAACTCTCTCATCATAGAATTAATAGCATCAGTCAGTCCACTCAACTCACTCCTCTGGATGTAGTTGTCGTTCGTAGTGATCTTAGAAACAACCGGTCGGTTTCTAGACGAAGAAACTTTTGACTTATTTTCGATAATCATTCTAATATCGGTGGGCATACGACTCAAGATATTACCACCGGCGGCAGCGTTAAGCGAATCTTGATCGGACGGAGTAAGAGCATTATAGAACGTATCAATCTGATGAAGATCGGTAAAACCGTGATTTGGGCATTTACGTAAAAGTTCCTTGAATCTATCCCATGCTTCTCCAAAACTCTCGTCAAATTTTTGTTGAAAATTTTTGATTTGATTTCGTAACATTGTTATTTTTGACGGAGGAAAGAATTGGTTCACAAATTTCTTAGAAAGATCTTCCCATGTTGTAATCGACTGAGGGGGTTCTTTTTCGAGCCAAGTCCGGGCTGCCCCCTCAAGGGAAAATGGAAACAATCTCAACTTAATCGACTCATGAGAGACGCTCCGAAAGTTAATCGTAGAAGCAACTTGATTAAACCAACGGAGGTGTGCGTGGGGCTCCTCACGATCTAAACCACAAAAAGGTTTATTAGACACCAATTGTATTAAATTTGTTTTTAGTTCAAAATTTTCGGTGTTAATTGGTGGAAGTACGATAGCATCACCGTAGCCGTCTACGGGAGCTTGAAGTAACTCGTTCATCGTTCGAGTGTCTGCCATGACGGGTTCTTCAACGATAGTACGTAACTCGGGTACGTCTATTCTTTGATTACGTCTACGTCGTGATTGAGAGCGAGTGCGCATGCACTTAAAAACCAAGGCAATTAAAAGAGACCGATATTCGAAAACACAGTGAACTTTAACCAATAATCCCAAGTGAATAAATCACCTCTACAAGACA